>JBBYHM010392982.1:41394-66012 GCA_038381775.1 Adansonia rubrostipa | reverse complement strand
ATTTTAAGTTGTATGCACCCATAGATCCGCGAGGATCCACCCCGGGGTAAGTTGTGACACTTTGGTTCGGCAAGAAAGGCTTTTCTTTTCACCATTTTCCTTATAATCAAAGTTTATCTGTGAAATGAGACAAACTTGGATACTTAGAATAATCTCTATTGTTTTTGCGATTGGGCATTACAACCATGTTCTCCCAATTAGGATACATGATATTGATGCCTTGGTTTCATCGAAAAGGTTTTACTTTCCATAATTTTCTTTAGAATCAAAACTTATCTGTCAAATTAGATAAACTTGGATTCTCACAACAATCTTCCTCATTTTATGATTAGGCACTGCAATCATGTTCTCATTGGGGCACATGAGATTGATGCTTTAGTTTGGCAAGAAATGTTTTTTTCTACTATTTTCCTTATAATCAAAGTTCATCCATCAAATAAGGTAAACTTGGATTCTCTGGATAATTTCCATTCATTTTGTGATTAGCCAAACGCATCATGTTCTTTTCATTGTGATACACAATAGTAACAGTTTGGTTTGGCCAGGAAAGCTTTTGTTTTCACCTTTTTCTTTATAATTAAAGTTTAACTATGAAATATGACAAACTTGGATTCTCATAATAATCTCCGCACATTTGTGATTGGGCACTCCAATCATGTTCTCCTCTTTGCAATATATGATATTGATGCCTTGCTTTGGCAAGAAAAGCTTTTCTTTCCACCGTTTTCCATATAATCAAAGTTCATCTATCAAATGAGACAAACATGGATTCTTATTATAATTTATACTCCATATGTGATTGGGCACTACAGCCATGTTCTCCTTTTTTGGATATACGATATTAATGCTTTGGTTTGGAAAGAAAAAACTTTTCCTTCCACCATTTTGCTTATAATCAAAGTTCATCTGTGAAATGAGATAAACTTGGATTCTCGTAATAATGTCCATTCTTTTTGTGATTGTGCACTACAATCATGTTCCCTTCATTGGGATACATGATATTGATGCTTTGGTTTGGCTGGAAAAGCTTTCCTTTCCATCATTTCCCTCAAAATCAAAGTTCGTCTGTCAAATGAGAGAAACTTGGATTCTTATAATAATAACCTTTCTTTCTGTGATTGGGCACTACAATCATGTTCTCCTATTTAGGATACATGATATTGATGCCTTGGTTTGGCAAGAAAAGCTTTTCTTTCCACTATTTTCCATAGAATAAAAGTTCATCCACCAAATAAGGTAACTTGGATTCTTGTAATAATCTTTATTCTTTTTATGATTGGGCACTATAATCATGTTCTCCTCATTGGGATACACGATATTGATGCTTTGGTTTGGCAGGAAAATCTTTTCTATCCTTTATTTGCCTTATAATTAAAGTTTGTCTGTCAAAAGAGAAAATCTTGGATTTTCGTAATAATCTCTAATTTTTGTGATTGTGCACAACAATCACGTTCTCCTTATTAGGACACATGACACTGATTCTTTGATTTGTCAAGTAAAGCTTTCCTTTCCACTATTTCCCTTGTAATCAAAGTTCATTGCTCAAATACGACAAACTTGAATTCTTGTAATAATCACCTTTCTTTTTGCAATTGGGCACTGCAATTAGGTTCTCCTCTTTGGGATACATGATATTGATGACTTGGTTTGGCGAGAAAAGCTTTTCCTTCCACCATTTTCCATACAATCAAAGTTTGTCCACCAAATGAGACAAACTTTGATTCTCGTAATAATCTATATTCTTTTTATGATTGGGCACTACAATCATGTTTTCCTCATTGGGATACATGATATTGATGCTTTGGTTTAGTAGGAAAATCTTTTCTTTCCTTTATTTCCCTTATAATCAAAGTTCATCTATAAAATAAGACAAACTTGGATTCTTGTAATAGTTACCTTTCTTTTTGTGATTGGGCACTGCAATCACGTTCTCTTTTTTGGGATACATGATTTTGATGCCTTGGTTTGGCAGGAAATGCGTTTCTTTCCACTATTTTCCATACAATCAAGGTTTGTCTGCCAAATGAGATAAACCTAGATTCTCATAATATTCTCTATTCCTTTTGTAATTGGGCACTGCAACCATATTCTTGTCATTAGGATACACAATATTGATGCTTTAGTTTGTCAAGAAAAGCTATTTTTTTCACCATTTTCCTCAATATCAAAGTTTGTCCATGAAATGGGAGAAACTTGGATACTCATAATAGTTTTCATTTTTTTTGTGATTGGGCATTAGAAACATGTTCTCCCAATTAAGATAAACGATATTCATGCCCTAGTTTCATCAAAAAAGCACTGTCCTTTCCATAATTTTCTTTAAAACAAAATTAATCCACCAAATTAGATAAACTTGGAATCTCGCAATAACGTTCGCTTATTTTGTGATTGGGCACTACAATCAAGTTCTCCTCCTTGGGCACACAATATTGATGCTTTAGTTTAGGAAGAAATACTTTTTTTCCACTATTTTCCTTATAGTCAAAGTTCATCCATAAACTAAGACAAACTTAGATTTTTAGGATAATTTCTATTCATTTTATGATTAGGCAAACCTACCATGTTCTCTTTATTATGATAAACTATAGTGATGCTCTGGTTTGGTAAGGAAAGCTTTTCTTTCCATAACTTTCCCTATAATCAAAGTTCATCTGTGAAATAAGAAAAACTTGCATTCTCGTAATATCTCTATTCTTTTCGTAATTGTGCACTGCAATCACATTCTCCTCATTAGGATACATGATATTAATGCTTTGGTTTGGCAGGTCAAGCTTTCATTTCCACCATTTCCCTTATAATCAAAGTTCGTCTGTCGAATGAGATGAACTTGGATTGTTGTAATAGTCATCTTTGTTTTTGTGATTGGGCACTGCAATCATGCCTTCCTCCTTGGGGTACGTGGTTTTGATGCCTTGGTTTGGCAAGAAAAGTTTTACTTTCCTCTATTTCCCATACAATCAAAGTTCATCTGTCAAATGAGACAACCCTAGATTCTTATAATAATGTCCATCTATTTCTAATTGGGCACTACAACTATGTCCTCCTTATTAGGATACACGATATTAATGCTTCGATTTAGCAAGAAAGGCTTTTCTTTCCACCATTTTCCTTACAATCAAAGTTCATCCATGAAATGGGATAAACTTGGATACTCAAAATAATCTTTATTTTTTTTGTGATTGGGCATTACAACCATGTTCCCCCAATTATGATACTCAGTATTGATGCCTTTGTTTCATCGAAAAGGTTTTTCTTTCCATAATTTTCTTTAGAATCAAAATTCATCCGTGAAATTAGACAAACTTGGATTCTCACAATAATGTTCACTCATTTTGTGATTGGGCACTACAATGATGTTCTCCTCATTGGGGCACTTAGTATTGATGCTTCGGTTTGGCAAGAAATGCTTTATCCCCACATTTTCCTTATAATTAAAGTTCATCCATCAAATAAGAGAAACTTGGATTCTTAGGATAATTTCTATTCATTTTGTGATTAGCGAAACATATCATTTTCTTTTCATTATGATACATGATAGAGATGGTTTGGTTTGGCAAAGAAAGCTTTTCTTTCCACCTTTTCCTTTATAATTAAAGTTCATCTATGAAATATGACAAAGTTGGATTCTCATAATAATCTTTGTTTATTTTGTGATTGGGCATTGCAATCATGTTCTCTTCTTTGGGATACATAATATTGATGCCTTGGTTTGACAAGAAAAGCTTTTCTATCCACCATTGTCCATATAATTAAAGTTTATCTATAAAATAAGACAAACTTGGACTCTCATTATAATTTCTATTCTTTTTATGATTGGGCACTACAACCATGTGCTTCGCTTTGGGATATATGATATTAATGCTTTGGTTTGGAAATAAAAGCTTTTCATTCCACTATTTTCCTTATAGCCAAAGTTTATTAATGAAATGAGACAAACTTAGATTCTCAAAATAAGCTCTATTCTTTTTCTGGTTGTGCATGGCAATCACGCTCTCCTCATTGGGATACATGATATTGATGCTTTGGTTTGGCAAGTAAAGCTTTCCTTTTCCTTAAAATCAAAGTTCATCTATCAAATGAGATAAACATTGATTCTTGTAATAGGAACCTTTCTTTTTATGATTAGGCACTACAATCATTTTCTCCTCTGTGGGATCGATGAAATTGATGCCTTGGTTTAGCAAGAAAAGCTTTTCTTTCCACCGTTTTTCATATAATCAAAGTTCATCTGTCAAATGAGACAAACTTGGATTCTCATTATAATCTTTATTCTTTTTATGGTTCGGCACTACAACCATGTTCTCCTCTTTAGCATATATGATATTAAAGCTTTGGATTGGAAAGAAAAGCTTTTTTTTTGCCATTTTCCTTATAATTAAAGTTCATCCGTGAAATGAGACAAACTTGGATTCTCGCAATAATCTCTATTCTTTTTGTGATTATGCACTACAATCATGTTCTTCTCATTAGGATACATGATGTTGATGCTTTGATTTATCTCGTAAAGCTTTCCTTTCCACCATTTCTCTTATAATCAAAGTTCATCAGTCAAATGAGATAAACTTAGATTCTTGTAATAATCACCTTTCTTTTTGTAATTGGGCACTACAATCATGATCTTCTCCTTGGGATACATGATATTGATGACTTTGTTTGACAAGAAAAGCTTTTTTTTTCCACCATTTTCCATACAATCAAAGTTCATCCACCAAATGAGATAGGATTCTCATAATAATCTTTATTCTTTTTGTGATTAGGCACTACAATCATGTTCTCCTCTTTGGAATACATGATATTGACACTTTAGTTTGGCAGGAAAATCTTTTCTTTTTTTTTATTTCCCTTATAATCAATGTTTGTTTATCAAATGAGACAAACATGGATTTTCCTTATAATCTCTACTCTGTTTGTGATTGTGTACTACAATCATGTTCTTCTCATTAGGATACACAATATTGGTGCTTTGGTTTGGCAAAAAAATCTTTTCTTTCCACCATTTTCCAAATAATTAAAAAGTCTATTAAATAAGACAAACATGGATTCTCATTGTAATCTCTATTTTTTTTATGATTGGGCACTACAACCATGTTCTCTTATTTGGGATGTATTATATTAATGCTTTGGTTTAGAAAGAAAAGCTTCTCCTTCCACCATTTTCCTTATAATCAAAGTTCATCTATGAAATAAGATAAACTAGGATTCTCGTAATAAGCTCTATTCTTTTTCTAATTATGCATGACAATCATGTTCCCCTTATTGGGATATATGATAGTGATGCTTTGGTTTGGCAGGTAAAGCTTTCCTTTCCACCATTTCTCTTAAAATCAAAGTTTGTCTATCAAATGAGACAAACTTTAGCTCTTGTAATAATAACCTTTCTTTTTGTGATTAGGCACTGCAATCATGTTTTCCTTTATGGGATCTATGATATTGATGCCTCAGTTTGGCAAGAAAAGCTTTTCTTTCCACCTTTTTCCATATAATCAAAGTTTGTTTGTCGAATGAGACAAACTTGGATTCTCATTATAGTCTCTATTCTTTTTATGGTTGGGCACTTCAACCATATTCTTTTCCTTGGGATATTCGATATTAAGGCTTTGGTTTGGAAAGAAAATCTTTTCTTTCCACCATTTTCCTTATAATCAAAGTTTATCCATGAAATGAGACAAACATGGATTCTCATAATAATCTCTATTCTTTTTGTGATTATACACTACAATTATGTTCTTCTCATTAGGATACATGATGTTCATGCTTTGATTTGGCAGGTAAAGCTTTCCTTTCCACCATTTCCCTTATAATCAAAGTTCATCGGTCAAATGAGAAAAACTTGGATTCTTGCAATAATCATGTTTTTTTATGTAATTAGGCACTGCAATCATGTTCTCCTCTTTGGGATACATGATATTGATGACTTGCTTTGCCAGGAAAGGCTTTTCTTTCCACCATTTTGCATATAATCAAAGTTCATCCACCAAATAGGGTAAACATGATAACTGAGATAAGCTTTTCTTTCCACCATTCTCCTCATTAGGACACGCGATATTGATGCTTTAGTTTGGCAAGAAATGCTTTTTTTCCATTGATTTCATTATAAACAAAGTTTATCCACCAAATGAAATAAACTTGGATTCTCGTGATATTTTCCATTGATTTTAAGGTTAGGCATGACAATCATGTTATTGGGATGCACGACAATTATGTTATTGGGATGCACGACAATTATGTTATTAGGATACACGACAGTGATGCTTTGGTTTGGCAAGGAAAGCTTTTCTTTCCAACATTTTCCTTAAAATTAAAGCTCGTCCATGAAATATGATAAACTTTCTCATAATAATCTCCATTCTTTTTGTGATTGGGCACAACAATCATGTCCTTCTTATTTGGATACACGGTACTAACGATTTGGTTTGGCAAGGAAAGATTTTTTTTCATAATTTTCCTTATAATTAAAGCTCATCAATCAAATGAGACAAACCTATATTCTTGTGATAATCTTCATTCTTTTTGTAATTGGGTACTACAACGGTGTTCTCCTCATTTGGATACACGACATTGATGCTTTGGTTTGGTAGGAAAAGCTTTTCTTTCCACCATTTTCCATATTATCAAAGTTCATCCATTGAACGAGATAAACTTGGGTTCGTGTAAAAATCTCCATTCATTTTGTGATTAGGCACTATAATTAGTTTCTCCTCATTGGGATGCACAATATTGATGTTTTGGTTTTGTAGGAAAAGCTTTTCTTTTCACCATTTTCCATATAATTAAAGTTCATCCACCAAGTGAAAAAAACTTGGATTGTCATAATAATCTCCTTTCATTTTGTGATTGGGCATTATAATCATGCTTTCCTCGTTAGGACACATGATATTGATGTTTTGGTTTAGCAGGAAATGTTTTTCTTTCCATAATTTTCTAATAATCAAAGTTCATTTACCAAATAAGACAAACTTGTATTCTCATGATAATCTCTATTATTTTTGTGATTGGGCACTACAACCATGTTTTCCTCATTAGGATACATGATATTGATGCTTTAGTTTGGCAGGAAACGCTTTTCTTTCCACCACTTCCCTTATAATTAAAGTTCACCTATCAAATGAGACAAACCTGGATTCTTATAATAATCACCCTTTTTTGTCATTCACCACTGCAATCATGTACTCCTTTTTGGGACACATGATATTGATGCCTTGATTTATAGGAAAAGCTTTTCTTTCCACCATTTTCCATATAATTAAATTTTGTCTGTGAAATGAGACAAACCTAGATTCTCATAATAATCTTTATTCCTTTTGTGATTTTGCACTACAATCATGTTCTCCTTATTGGGATACATGATATTAATGCTCTGGTTTGGCAGGTAAAGCTTTCCTTTCCACCATTTACCTCATGATCAAAGTTCATCTATCAAATGAGGCAAAATTGCATTCTTGTAATAATCACCTTTCTTTTTGTGATTGGGCATTGCAATCATGTTCTTCTTTTTGCGTTACATGATATTGATGCCTTAGTTTGGCAAGAAAGGCTTTTCTTTCCACCAGTTTCATTATAATCAACGTTCATCCATCGAATGAGATAAAACTTGGATTTTTGTTATAATCTTTATTCTTTTTGCGATTGGGCACTACGACCATGTTCTTCTCTTTAGGATACACGATATGAATGTTTTGGTTTGGAAAGAAAAGCTTTTCTTTCCACCATTTTCTTATAATCAAAGTTTATTTCTAAAATGAGACAAACTTAGATTCTCATAATAATCTCTATTCTTTTTGTGATTGTGCACTACAACCACAAGTTCCTCATTAGGATACATGATTTTGATGCTTTTGTTTCACAAGTAAAGCTTTGATTTCCACTATTTCCTTTAGAATCAAATTCCTCTATCAAATGAGACAAACTTGGATTCTTGTAATAATCTCCATTCTTTTTTTGATTAGGCACTACAACCATGTTCTCCTCATTAGGATACACAATGTTGATGCTCCTATTTTACAAGAAAAGGTTTTCTTTCCACCATTTTCCTTATAATCAAAATTCATTTTTCAAATGAGACAAATATGGATTCTTGTAATAATCACCTTTCTTTTTCTGATTGGGCACTACAGTCATGTGTCCTCTTTGGGATACATGATATTGATGCCTTGGTTTGAAAAAAAAAAAGCTTTTCTTTCCACCATTTTTCACATAATGAAAGTTCTTCCATCAAATGAGACAAACTTGTATTCTCGTTATATCTATATTCATTTTATAATTGGGCACTACAAGCATGTTCTCCTCTTTGGGATACACAATACTAATGCTTTGGTTTGGAAAGAAAAGCTTTTTCTTCCACCGTTTTCCTTATAAGTAAAGTTTGTTCGTGGAATAAGACAAACTTGGATTCTCGTAATAATCTCTATTCTTTTTGTGATTATGCACTATAATCACATTCTCCTCATTCGGATATAAGACATTAATGCTTTGGTTTGGCCAATAAAGCTTTCATTTTCATTATTCCCCTTATAATCAATGTTTATCTATAAAATGAGGCAAACTTGGATTCTTGTAATAATCACCTTTCTTTTTGTGATTGGGCACTGCAATCATGTTCTCCTCATTGGGATACATAATATTGATGCCTTGGTTTGGCAAAAAAAGCTTTTCTTTCCACAATTTTCCATAGAATCAACGTTTATCTGTCAAATGAGACAAACTTGGATTCTCATTATAATCTTTGCTTTTTTTGCAATTGGGCCCTACAACCATATTCTCCTCCTTGGGATACATGATATGAATGCTTTGGTTTGAAAAGAAAAGCTTTTTTTTCTACCATTTTCCTTACAATCAAAATTTATTCGTGAAATGAGAGAACCTGGATTCCTATAGTAGTCTTCATTTTTTTTTATTGGGCCACACAATCATGTTTTCCTCATTGGAATACACGATATTTGATGCCTTGTTTGCCAAGAAAAGCTTTTTTTCCTCTATTTCCGTTATAATCAAAGTTTGTCTATCAAATGAGATAAACATGGATTCTTTTAATAATCACCTTTGTTTTTGTGATTGGGCACTGCAATATATTTTCCACTTTATGATACATGATATTGATGCCTAGGTTTGGCAAGAAAAGGTTTTCCTTCTACCATTTTCCATATAATCAAAATTCATCCACCAAAAGAGACAAACTCAGATTCTCGTAATAATCTTCATTCTTTTTGTAATTGGGCACTATAATAATATTCTTCTCACTGGGATGCACGATATTGATGCTTTGGCTTGGCAGAAAAAGCTTTTTTTCCTTTAATTCCCTTGTAATCAACGTTTGTTTGCCAAAAGAGAAAAACTTGGATTCCTGTAACAATCACATTTCATTTTATGATTAGGTGCTGCAATCATGTTCTCCTCTTTGGGACACATGATATTGATGCCTTAGTTTGGCAATAAAAGCTTTTCTTTCCACCATTTTCTATATAATTAAAGTTTGTCCTTCAAATAAGATAAACTTGGATTCTCATTATAATCTCCATTCGATTTGCGATTGGGCACTACAACCATGAATTACTTTTGGGATACATGATATTAATGCTTTGGTTTGGAAAGAAAAGCTTTTCTTTTCATCACTTTCCTTATAATTAATGTTCATCCATGGAATAAGACAAACTTGGATTCTCATAATAATCTTTATTCTTCTTGTGATTGTGAACTACAACCATGTTTTCCTCTTTGGGAGACATGATATTGATACTTTGATTTGGCAGGTAAAGCTTTTCCATGCACCATTTCCTTTATAATCAAAGTTCATCTGTTAAATAAGATAAAGTTGGATTCTTGCAATAATCACCTTTCTTTTTGTGATTAGGCACTGCAATCATGTTTTTCTCTTTGGGATACATGATACTGATACCTTGGTTTGGCAAGAAAAGCTTGTCTTTCCACTATTTCCCTTATAATCAAGGCTCATTTGCTAAATGAGATGAACTTGGATTCTTGTTATAATCTCTGCTCTTTTTGTGATTGGGCATTACAACCATGTTCGCCTCTTTGGATATACGATATTAATGCTTTTGTTTGTAAAGAAAAGCTTTTCTTTGCACCAGTTTCTTATAGCCAAAGTTTATCCGTGAAATGAGACAAACTTGGATTCTCATAATAATCTCTGTTCTTTTTGTGATTGTGCATTACAATCACATTCTACTTATTGGGATACATGATATTAATGCTTTAGTTTGGTAGGAAAAGCTTTTCTTTCCACCATTTCCCTTATAATCAAAATACGTCTATCAAATGAGGCAAACTTGGATTCCTATGGTAATTGCCTTCCTTTTTGTGATTGGGCACTGCAATCATGTCTCCCTTTTGGGACACATGATATTGATGCCTTGGTTTGGCAAGAAAAGCTTTTCTTTCTATCTTTTTCCATGTAATCAAATTCATCCCTTAAATGAGATAAACTTAGATTCTCATTATAATCTCTATTCTTTTTGTGATTTGGCACTACAACCATGTGCTTCTCTTTGGGATACACGATATGAATGCTTTTTAGAAAGAAAAGCTTTTCTTTCCACCATTTTCCTTATAACCAAAGTTCATTCGTGAAATAAGATAGACTTTGATTCTTGTAAAAATCTGTATTCTTTTTGTGATTGTGCACTGCAATCATGTTTTCCTTATTGGGATACTTGATATTGATGCTTTGGTTTGACCGGTAAAGCATTTTTTTCCACCCTTTCCCTTATAATCAAAGTTCATCCATCAAAGAAACAAACTCAGATTCTTGTAATAATCAATTTTCATTCTATGATTAGTCACTGTAATCATGTTCCCTACTTTGGGATACATGATATTAAGGCCTAGGTTTGGTAAGAAAAGCTTTTCTTTCTACCATTTTCCATATAATCAAAGCTTATCCACCAAATGAGACAAAGTTGGATTCTCATAGTAATCTTTATTTTTTTTATTGGGCACTACAACCATTTTCTCCTCATTAGGATACACGATATTGATGCTTTACTTTGGTAGGAAAAGCTTTTCTTTACTCTATTTCCCTTATAGTCAAAGTTCATCTGTCAAAGGAGACAAACTTGTATTCTTGTAGTAATCACCTCTCTTTTTGTGACTGGGCACTACAATCATGTTTTTCTTTTTAGGACAGCTAATATTGATGCCTTTGTATGGCAAGAAAAGCTTTTTTTCCACTATTTTCCATATAATCAAAATTTTTCCATCAAATAAGACAAATTATGATTCTAATTATAATCTCTATTTATTTTGTGATTGGGCACTACAACCATGTTCTACTCTTTAGGATAAATGATATTAATGCTTTGGTTTAGAAGGAAAAACTTTTCTTTCCACTATTTTCCTTAAAATCATAGTTCGTCCGTGAAATGAGACAAACTCAAATTCTCGTAATAATCTCTATTTTTTGTGATTGTGTACTACAATCACATTCTCCTCATTGGGATACATGATATTGATGCTTTGGTTTGGCAAGCAAAGCTTTTCTTTCCATTGTTTCCCTTATAATCAAAGTTTGTTTGTCAAATAAGACAAACCTAGATTCTTGTAATAATCACCACTATTTTCGTATTTGGGCACTACAATCATGTTCTCCTCTTTAGGATACCTGGCATTGATGCCTTGGCTTGGCAAGAAAAGCTTTTCTTTCCACCATTTTTGTTATAATCAAAGTTCATCTATCAAATGAGACAAACCTTGATTCTCATACCAATCTTCAATCTTTTTGTAATTGGACACTATAACAATGTTCTTCTCATTGGGATACATGATATTGATGCTTTGATTTAGCAAGAAAAGCTTTTCTTTCCTCTATTTTCCTTATAATCAAAGTTCACTCGTGAAGTGAGGTAAACTTGGATACTCATAATAATCTCCATTCTTTTTTGATTAGGCATTAGAACCATGTTCTCCCTATTAGGATACACGATATTAATTCCTTGGCTTTATCAGAAAGGCTGTCTTTCCCAGAATTTTCTTTAAAATAAAATTCATCTTTCAAATTAGACAAACTTGGAGTCTTGCAATAATCTTCGTTCATTTTGTGATTGGGCACTACAATCATGTTCTCCTTATTGGGACACATTATATTGATGCTTTGATTGGGCAAGAAATATTTTTTTCCATTATTTTCCTTAAAATCAAAATTTATCCAACCAAATGATACAAACTTGGATTCTCGAGATAGTGATTGTTTCCCTTCATTGTGATACACAATAGTGATGCTTTGGTTTAGCAAGGAAAGCTTTTCACTCCATCATTTTCCTTATAATTAAAGTTTGTCCATGAAATATGACAAACTTGGATACTCATAATAATCTCCATTCCTTTTGTGATTAGGCAATACAACTATGTTCTCCTCTTTTGGATACACGATACTGATGATTTGGTTTGGAAAGAAATGGTTTTTTTCTACCATTCTCCTTAAAATCAAAGTTCATCCATCAAATGAGATGAACTTGGAATCTCAAGATAATTTCCATTCATTTTGTGATCAGGCATAACAATAATGTTCTATTCATTACAATACACGATACTAATGATTTAGCTTGGCAAGAAAAGCTTTTTTTCCACTATTTTTCTTATAATCAAAGTTCATCCCTCAAATGAGATAAACCTAGTTTCTCGTAATAATCTCCATTCTTTTTGTAATTAGGCACTACAACCGTATTCTCCTCATTGGGATACATGATATTGATGCTTTGGTTTGGCAAGAAAGGCTTTACTTTCCATCATTTTCCTTATAATCAAAGTTCATCCATGAAATGAGACAAGCCTGGATACTCATAATAATCTCCATTCCTTTTATGATTGGCATTGCAACCATGTTCTCCCTATTAGGATACATGATATTGATGCCTTGGTTTCATCAAAAAGGCTTTCCTTTCCATAATTTCTTGAGAATTAGAATTCATTCACTAAATTAGACAAACATGGATTCTCACAATAATCTTCATTCTTTTTGTGATTGGGCACTACAATCATGTTTTCCTCATTAGGACACACGATATTGATGCTTTGGTTTGGCAAGAAATTCTTTTTTTCTATTATTTTCCTTATAATCAAAGTTCATCCACCAAATGAGACAAACAAGGATTCTCGGGATTGTTTCCATTCATTTTGTGATTAAGCACAACAATCACGTTCTCTTCATTGTGATACATGATAGTGATGCTTTGGTTTGGGAAGGAAAGCTTTTCTTTCTGCCATTTTCCTCATAGTTAAAGTTCATTTGTGAAATATGACAAACTTGGATTCTCATAATAATCTCCATTGTTTTTGTGATTAGGCACTACAACCATGCTCACCTCTTTTGGATACAAGATACTAATGATTTGGTTTGGCAAAAAAAGTTTTTTTCCCACTATTTTCCTTATAATCAAAGTTCATCCGTCAAAAGAGACAAACCTAGATTCTTCTAATAATCTCCTTTCTTATTGTAATTGGGCACTATAACGATGTTCTCCTTATTTGGATACACGATATTGATGCTTGGGTTTGGCAAGAAAAGCTTTTCTTTCCATCAATTTTCATATTATCAAAGTTCATCCACTAAATGAAACAAACTTGGATTCTCGTAATAATCTCTATCCTTTTTGTGATTATACACTACAACCCTGTTCTCTTCATTGGAATACATAATATTGATGCTTTGGTTTGGCAAGTAGACTTTCCTTTCCACTATTTCCCTTATAATCAAAGTTCATCTGTCAAATGACACAAACTTGGATTCTTGTAATAATCACCTTTTTTTTGTGATTGGGCACTGCAATCATGTTCTGCTCATTGGGATACATGATATTAATGCCTTGGTTTGGCAAGAAAAGTTTTTCTTTCCACCATTTTCCATATAATCAAAGTTTGTCCATCAAATGAGACAAACCTAGGCTCTCGTAATAATCTCCATTCTTTTTGTAGTTGGGCACTAGAACCATGTTTTCCTTATTTTCCTTATAATGATATTGATGCTTTGCTTTGGCAAGAAAGGCTTTTATTTGCACCATTTTCCTTATAATCAAAGTTCATCCTTGAAATGAGACAGACTTAGATACTTGTATAATCTCCATTCCTTATGTGATTAGGCATTACAGCCCGTTCTCCCTATTAAGATACACGATATTGATGCCTTGGTTTCATCAAAAAGGCTTTCCTTTACATAATTTTATTTAGAATCAAAATTCATTCGCCATGATAGACAAACTTGGATTCTTAAAATAATCTTCGTTCATTTTGTCATTAGGAACTATAATCATGTTTTCCTCATTGAGACACACCGTATTGATGCTTTGGTTTTACAAGAAATGCTTTTTTTCAACTATTTCTTTTAATCAAAGTTCATCCATCAAATGAGACAAACTTAGATTCTTGGGATAATTTTCATTTATTTTGTGATTAGGCACAACAATCATGCTCTCTTTATTGCGATACATGATAGTGAAGCTTTGGTTTGGCAACGAAATCTTTTTTTTCCATTATTTTCCTTATAATTAAAGTTTGCCCATGAAATATGACAAACTTGGATTCCCATAATAATCTCCATTATTTTTGTGATTAGGCACTACAACCATGTTCTCCTCTTTTCGATACACGATATTAATGCTTTGGTCTATAAAGAAAAGCTTTTCTTTCCACCATTTTCCTTATAATCAAAGTTCATTCGTGAAATGTGACAAACTTGGATTGTCATTATAATCTCTATTCTTTTTGTGATTATGCACTACAATCACGTTCTCCTCATTGGTATACATGATATTGATGCCTTGGTTTGGCAAGAAAAGCTTTTCTTTCCACCATTTTCTATATAATCAAAGTTTGTCCCCCAAATGAGATAAACTCAGATTCTCATTATTGTCTCTATTCCTTTTGTGATTGGGTAGTACAACAATGTTCTCCTCTTCGGGATACACGATATTAATGCTTTCATTTGGAAAAAAACTTTTATTTTCACCATTTTCCTTATAATCAAAGTTTATTCGTGAAATCAGACAAACTTGGATTCTCTTAATAATCTCTACTCTTTTTAGGACACATGATACTGATGCTTTGGTTTGGCATGTAAGGCTTTCCTTTTCACCATTTCCTGCATAATCAAAGTTCATCTGTCAAATGAGACAAACTTGGATTCCTATAATAATCACCTTTCTTTTTGTGACTGGGTACTACAATCAAGTTCTCCTCATTGGGAAACATGATATTTCTACATTGGTGTGGCAAGAAAAACTTTTTTTTCCACCATTTTCCATGTAATTAAAGTTCATCTGTCAAATGAGGCAAACTTGGATTCTTATTGTAATCTCTGTTCTTTTTGTGATTGGGCACTATAGCCATGTTTTCCTACTTGGGATACATGATATTAATGCTTCAATTTGTAAAGAAAAGCTTTTCCTTCCACCATTTTCCTTATAACCAAAGTCCATCTCTTAAATGAGACAAACTTGGATTCTCGTAATAATCTCTATTCTTTTTGTGATTTTGCACTAAAATCACATTCTCCTCATTGGGATACATGATATTGATGCTTTGGTTTAGCAGGTAAAGCTTTACTTTCCACCATTTCCTATATAATCAAAGTTTATCGATCAAATGAGATAGACTTGGATTCCTGTAATAATCACCTTTCTTTTTGTGATTGAGCATTGCAATCATGTTCTCCTTATTGGGAAACATGATATTGATGCCTTGGTTTGGTAAGAAAAACTTTTCTTTCCACCATTTTCCATGCAATCAAAGTTCATCTATCAAATGAGGCAAACTTGGATTTTTGTAATAATCTCTATTCCTTTTGTGATTAGGCACTACAACCATGTTCTCCTACTTAGGAAACAGATATCAAAGCTTCGGTTTGTAAAGAAAAGCTTTTCCTTCCCCCATTTTTCTTATAATGGAAGTTTATCCATGAAATGAGACAAACTTGGATTGTCATAATAATCTCTATTTTTTTTGTGATTGTGCACTACAACCATTTTCCCCTCATTGGGATACATGATATTGATGCTTTGGTTCAGAAGAAAAGCTTTTTTTCCACTATTTTCCATATAATCAAAATTCATCCATGAAATATGACAAACTTGGATACTCATAATAATCTCTACTCTTTTTGTGATTGGGCACCACAACCATGTTCTCCACATTAGGATACACGATATTGATGTTTTGGTTTGGCAAGTACAGGTTTTCCTCCCACTATTTCCCTTATAATCAAAGTTTATCTGTCAAATGAGACAAACTTGGGCTCTAGTAATAATTACCTTACTTTTTATGATTAGGCACTGTAATCATTGTCTCCTTATGGAGACACATGATATTGATGCCTTGGTTTGCCAAGAAAAACTTTTTTTTCCACCATCTTCCATATAATCAAACTTTGTCTTTCAAATGAGACAAACTTGGATTCGTTACAATCTCTATTCTTTTTGTGATTGGGTATTACAACCATGTTTATCTCTTTGCGATACACGATATTAATGCTTTGGTTTATAAAGAAAAGCTTTTCTTTTCATTATTTTCCTTATAATCAAACTTGGATTATCATACTAATCTCTATTCTTTTTGTGATTGTGCACTACAATCACGTTCTCCTCATTGGGATACATGATATAGATGCTTTGGTTTGGCAAGTAAAGCTATCATTTCCATCATTTCCCTTATAATCAAAGTTCATCTATCAAATGAGATAAACTTACATTTTTGTAATAATTACCTTTCTTTTTTTGATTGGGCACTACAATCATGTTCTCCTCTTTGGGATGCATGGTGTTGATGCCTTGGTTTAGCAAGAAAAACTTTTCTTTCAACCATTTTCCATACAATCAAAGTTTATCTATCAAATAAGACAAACCTAGATTCTCATAATAATCTTCATTTTTTTTTTGCAATTGGGCACTACAACCTTGTTTTCCTTATTAGGATACATGATATTGATGCTTTGGTTTGGCAAGAAAGGCTTTTCTTTCACTATTTTCAACATAATCAAACTTTGATGATCATAATAATCTCTATTTTTTTTGTGATTGGGCATTATAACCATGTTCTGCCTATTATGATGCACGATATTGATGCCTTGGCTTCATAGGAAAAGCTTTCCTTTCTATAATTTTCCTTACAATCAAAATTCATCCATCAAATTAGATAAACTTGAGTTCTGACAATTATCTCCGTTCATTTTGTAATTGGGCATTACAGTTATGTTCTCTTCATTGGGACACATGATACTGATGCTTTAATTTGGCATGAAATGTGTTTTTTCCACATTTTCCTATAATCAAAGTTCATCAATCAAATGAGGCAAACTTGGATTCTCATGATAATTTCCATTCATTTTGTGATTAAGCACAACAATCATCTTCTCTTTATTAGGACACACGATAGTGATCCTTTGGTTTGGCAAGGAAAGCTTTTCTTTCCACCATTTTCATTATAATTAATGTTCATCTATAAAAGATGACAAACTTAAATTCTCATAATAATCTCTATTCTTTCTGTGATTGGGTACTACAACCATGTTCTCATTTTAGATACACGATACTAACAATTTAGCTTGGCAAGAAAAGCTTTTTCTCCACTATTTTCCTTATAATCAAAGTTCATTTGTCAAATGAGACAAACCTAGATTCTTGTAATGATCTCCATTTTTTTCATAATTAGGCACTATAACCATGTTCTCCTTATTTGGATACACGACATTGATGCTTTGGTTTGGTAAGAAAAGCTTTCCATTCCACCATTTTTCATATAATCAAAGTTCATCCACCAAATGAGACAAACTTGGATTCTCATAACAATCTCTATTCTTTTTATGATTGTGCACTACAATCATGTTCTTCTCATTGGGATGTAAAATATTGATGCTTTGGTTTGGCAGGTAGAGCTTTCCTTTCCACCATTTCTTTTATAATCAAAGTTCGCATGTCAAATGACACAAACTTGGATTTTTATAATAATCACCTTTTTTTTTTTGTGATTGGGCACTATGATCATGTTCTGCTCATTAGGGTATATGATATTGATGCCTTGGTTTGGCAAGAAAAGCTTTTCTTTCAATCATTTTCCATATAATCAAAGTTCATCCATCAAATAAGATAAACCTAGAATCTCGTAATAATCTCAATTCTTTTTGTAATTGGGCACTACAACCATATTCTCCTTATTGAGATACACGATATTGATACTTTGGTTTGGTAAGAAAGGCTTTTCTTTCCACCATTTTCCTTATAATCGAAGTTCATCCTTGAAATAATACAAAATTGGATACTCATATAATCTCCATTCTTTTTGTGATTGGGCATTACAACCATGTTCTCCCCATTAGGATACAAGATCTTGATGCCTTGGTTTCATCGAGAAAGTTTTCTTTTCCATAATTTTCTTTAGAATGAAAATTCATCCATCAAGATAGACAAACATAGAATCTCATAACAATCTCTATTCATTTTGTGATTGGGACTACAATCATGTTTTCCTCTTTGGGACACACGATACTGTTGCTTTGGTTTTGCAAGAAAAATTTTTTTCCACTATTTTCCTTTTAATCAAAGTTCATCCATCAAATAACACAAACATGGATTCTTAGGATAATTTCCATTTATTTTGTGATTAGGCACAGCAATTATTCTCTTTTCATTTCGATACATAATAGTGATGCTTTTGTTTGGCAAAAAAAGCTTTTCTTTCCACCATTTTCCTTAAAATTAAAGTTTGCCCGTGAAATATAACAAACTTGGATTCTCATAATAATCTCCATTATTTTTGTGATTGGGCACTACAACCATGTTCTCTTCTTTTTGATACATGATATTAATACTTTGGTTTATAAAGAAAAGCTTTTCTTTCCACCATTTTCATTATAATCAAAGTTCATTTGTGAAATGAGACAAACTTGGATTATCATAACAATCTCATAGTTCATTTTTGTGATTGTGCACTACAATCATGTTCTCCTCATTGGGATACATGACACTGATGCCTTGGTTTGGCAGGAAAAGCTTTTCTTTCCACTATTTTTCATATAATCAAAGTTTATCCCCTAAATTAGACAAACTTGAATACTCATAATAATCTTCATTCTTTTTGTGAATGGGTACTACAACCATGTTCTCTAGATTGGGATACACGATATTGATGCTTTGGTGTGGCAAGAAAAACTTTTCTTTCCACCATTTTCCATGTAATCAAAGTTTATCTGTCAAATGAGCCAAACTTGGATTCTCATTGTAATCTCTGTTTTTTTTGTGATTGGGCACTAGAACCATGTTTTCCTGCTTGGGATACATGATATTAATGCTTCGGTTTATAAAGAGAAGCTTTTCCTTCCACCATTTTCCTTATAACCAAAGTCCATTTGTGAAATGAGGCAAACTTAGATTCTCGTAATAATCTCTATTCCTTTTGTGATTCTGCACTAAAATCACGTTATCCTCATTGGGATACTTGATATTGATGCTTTGGTTTGGCAAGTAAAGCTTTCCTTTTCGCTATTTCCTACGTAATTAAAGTTCATCCATTAAATGAGACAAACTTGGATTCCTATAATAATCACCTTTCTTTTTGTGATTGAGCACTGCAATCATGTTCTCCTTATTGGGAAACATGATATTGATGCCTTGGTTTGGTAAGAAAAACTTTTCTTTCCACCATTTTCCATGTAATCAAAGTTCATCTATCAAATGAGGCAAACTTGGATTTTGGTAATAATCTCTATTCTTTTCCTGATTAGGCACTACAACCATGTCCTCCTACTTGGGAAACAGATATCAATGCTTCTGTTTGTAAAGAAAAGCTTTTCCTTCCCCTATTTTTCTTATAATGGAAGTTTATCCATGAAATAAGACAAACTTGGATTGTCATAATAATCTTTATTCTTTTTGTGATTGTGCATTACAACCATTTTCCCCTCATTGGGATACATGATATTGATGCTTTGGTTTAGAAGAAAAGCTTTTTTTTCCATTATTTTCCATATAATCAAAATTCATCCACCAAATGTGACAAACTTGGATACTCGAAATAATCTCTATTCTTTTTGTGTTTGGGCACCATAACCATGTTCTCCATATTGGGATACACGATATTGATGTTTTGGTCTGGCAAGTAAAGGTTTTCCTCCCATCATTTCCCTTATAATCAAAGTTTATCTGTCAAATGAGACAAACTTGGGTTCTTGTAATAATCACCTTACTTTTTGTGATTAGGCACTGTAATCATGTTCTCCTTATGGAGACACATGATATTGATGCCTTGGTTTGCCAAGAAAAACTTTTTTCTCCATCATCTTCCATATAATCAAACTTTGTCTTTCAAATGAGACAAACTTGGATTCGTTACAATCTCTATTCTTTTTGTGATTGGGTATTACAACCATGTTTATCTCTTTGCGATACACGATATTAATGCTTTGGTTTATAAAGAAAAGCTTTTCTTTTCATTATTTTCCTTATAATCAAACTTGGATTATCATACTAATCTCTATTCTTTTTGTGATTGTGCACTACAATCACGTTCTCCTCATTGGGATACATGATATAGATGCTTGGGTTTGGCAAGTAAAGCTATCATTTCCATCGTTTCCCTTATAATTAAAGTTCATCTATCAAATGAGATAAACTTACATTCTTGTAATAATCACCTTTCTTTTTGTGATTGGGCACTACGATCATGTTCTCCTCTTTGGGATACATGGTATTGATGCCTTGGTTTAGCAAGAAAAGCTTTTCTTTCAAGCATTTTCCATACAATCAAAGTTTGTTTGTCAAATGAGACAAACCTAGATTTTTATAATAATCTTCATTTTTCTTTGCAATTGGGTACCACAACCATGTTCTCCTTATTGGGATACATGATATTGATGCTTTGGTTTGGCAAGAAAGGCTTTTCTTTCACTATTTTCCATATAATCAAACTTGGATGATCATAATAATCTCTATTTTCTTTTGTGATTGGACATTATAACCATGTTCTCCCTATTATGATGCACGATATTGATGCCTTGGCTTCATAGGAAAAGCTTTCCTTTCTATAATTTTCTTTACAATCAAAATTCATCCATCAAATTTGACAAACTTGAGTTCTAGCAATTATCTCCATTCATTTTGTGATTGGGCATTACAATAATGTTCTCTTCATTGGGACACATGATATTGATGCTTTAAGTTGGCATGAAATGTGTTTTTTCCACTATTTTCCTTGTAATCAAAGTTCATCAATCAAATGAGACAAACTTGGATTCTCGTGGTAATTTCCATTCATTTTGTGATTAAGCACAACAATCATCTTCTATTTATTAGGACACACGATAGTGATCCTTTGGTTTGGCAAGGAAAGCTTTTCTTTCCACCATTTTCCTTATAATTAATGTTCATTTGTGAAATATGACAAACTTGGATTCTCATGATAATGTCCATTCTTTTTGTGATTAGGCACTACAACCATGTTCTCATTTTGGATACACTATACTAACGATTTAGCTTGGCTAGGAAAGCTTTTTTTCCACTATTTTCCTTATAATCAAAGTTCATCTGTCAAATGAGGCAAACCTAGATTCTTGTAATGATCTCCATTCTTTCATAACTAGGCACTATAACCATGTTCTCCTTATTTGGATGCACAACATTGATGCTTTGGTTTGGTAAGAAAAGCTTTCCATTCCACCATTTTTCATATAATCAAAGTTCATCCACCAAATGAGACAAACTTGGATTCTCATAACAATCTCTATTCTTTTTGTGATTGTGCACTACAATCACATTCTTCTCATTGGGATGCAAAATATTGATGCTTTGGTTTGCTAGGTAGAGCTTTCCTTTCCAACATTTCTCTTATAATCAAAGTTCATATGTTAAATGACATAAACTTGGATTCTTATAATAATCACCTTTTTTTTTTATGATTAGGCACTATGATCATGTTCTGCTCATTGGGGTACATGATATTGATGCCTTGGTTTGGCAAGAAAAGCTTTCCTTTCCATCATTTTCCATATAATCAAGTTCATCCGTCAAATAAGATAAACCTAGATTCTCGTAATAATCTCAATTTTTTTTATAATTGGGCACTACAACCATATTCTCATTATTGAGATACATGATATTGATACTTTGGTTTGGCAAGAAAGGCTTTTCTTTTCACCATTTTCCTTATAATCAAAGTTCATCCTTGAAATAATACAAAATTAGATACTAATAAAATCTCCATTCTTTTTGTGATTGGGCTTTACAACCATGTTCTCCTTATTAGGATACACGATCTTGATGCCTTGGTTTTATCGAGAAGGTTTTCTTTTCCATAATTTTCTTTAGAATGAAAATTTATTCGTCAAGATAGAAAAACTTAGAATCTCATAACAATCTCTGTTTATTTTGTGATTGGGACTACAATCATGTTTTCCTCTTTTGGACACACGATATTGATGCTTTGGTTTTGCAAAAAAAGTTTTTTTTCCACTATTTTTCTTTTAATCAAAGTTCATCCATCAAATAACACAAACTTAGATTCTTAGGATAATTTCCATTTATTTTGTGATTAGGCACAACAATTATTCTCTCTTCATTTCGATACACGATAGTGATGCTTTTGTTTGGCAAAAAAGCTTTTCTTTCTACCATTTTCCTTAAAATTAAAGTTTGCCCGTGAAATATAACAAACTTAGATTCTCATAATAATCTTCATTATTTTTGTGATTGGGTACTATAACCATGTTCTTTTCTTTTCGATACACAATATTAATACTTTGGTTTATAAAGAAAAGCTTTTCTTTCCACCATTTTCATTGTAATCAAAGTTCATTCATGAAGTAAGACAAACTTGGATTATTGTAACCATCTTAAAGTTCATTTTTGTGATTGTGCACTACAATCATGTTCTCCTCATCGGGATACATGACATTGATGCCTTGGTTTGGCAGGAAAAGCTTTTCTTTCCACTATTTTTCATATAATCAAAGTTTATCCCCCAAATTAGACAAACTTGGATACTCGTATTAATCTCCATTCTTTTTATGAATGGGTACTACAACCATGTTCTCTACATTGGGATACACGATATTAATGCTTTGGTCTGGCAAGAAAAGCTTTTATTTCCACCATTTCCCTTATAATTAAAGTTCATCTGTCAATTGAGGCAAACTTGGATTCTTGTTACTATCTCTATTCTTTTTGCCATTGGGCACTACAACCATGTTCTCCTTTTTGGGATACATGATATTAACACCTTAGTTTATAGAGAAAAGCTTTTCTTTTCACTATTTTCCTTATAAACAAAGTTCATCCGTGAAATGAGACAAACTTGGATTATCGTAATAATCCCTATTCTTTTTGTGATTGTGCACTATATTCACATTCTCCTCATTGGGATACATGATATTGATGCTTTGGTTTGGCAGGTAAAGCTATCATTTCCACCGTTTCCCTTATAATCAAGGTTCATCTGTCAAATAAGACAAACTTAGATTCTTGTAATAATCACCTTTTTTTTTATGATTGGGCACTACAATCATGTTCTCCTTTTTAAGATACATGGTATTGATGCCTTGGTTTAGCAAGAAAAGCTTTTGTTTCCACTATTTTCATACAATCAATGTTCGTTCATCAGATGAGACAAACCTAGATTCTTGTAATAATCTCCATTCTTTTGCAGTTGGGCACTAAACCATGTTCTTCTTATTGGGGTACACGATATTGATGCTTTGGTTTGCAAGAAAGGCTTTTCTTTCCACCATTTCCTTATAATCAAAGTCAGTCTGTGAAATGAGACAAACTTCGATGCTCATAATAATCTCTATTCTTTTTGTGATTGGGCATTACAACCATCTTCTCCCTATAAAGATTCACGATATTGATGCCTTGGATTCATAAGAAAAGCTTTCCTTTCCATAATTTTCTTGACAATCAAATTTCATCCATCAAATTAGATAAACTTGGATTCTCGAAATATCTCTCTTCATTTTGTGATTGGGCACTACAATCATGTTCTCCTCATTGGGACACATGATATTGATGCTTTGATGTGGCAAGAAATTTTTTTTCCACCATTTTCCTTATAATCAAAGTTCATCAATCAAATAAGACAATCGTGGTTCCCATGATCATTTCCATTCATTTTGTGATTAGGCACAATAATCATTTTCTCTCTATTGGGATACATGACAGTGATGCTTAGTCTAGCAAGGAAAGCTTCTCTTTCCACCATTTTCCTTATAATAAATGTTTGTCTATGAAATATGACAAACTTGGATTCTCATAATAATCTCCATTTTTTTGTGATTGGGCAATACAACCATATTCTCCTCTTTTGGGTGTATGATACTAACAATTTGGTTTGCAAAAAAGCATTTTTACCACTATTTTCCTTATAATCAAAGTTTGTCTATCAAATAAGACAAACCAAGATTCTTGTAATGATCTCCATTGTAATTGGGCATTACAACCATGTTCTCCTCATTGGGATACACGATATTGATGCTTTGGTTTGGCAAGAAAAGTTTTTCTTTCCACCCTTTTCCATGTAATCAAAGTTCATCCACTAAACGAAACAAACTTGGATTCTCATAATAATCTCTATTTTTTTTGTGATTGGGCACTACAACTATATTCTCCTCATTGGGATACATAATAATGACATTTT
>JBBYHM010392982.1:0-41294 GCA_038381775.1 Adansonia rubrostipa | reverse complement strand
AACTTGGATTCTCTTAATAATCTTTATTCTTTTTGTGATTGGGCACTACAATCATGTTCTCTTCATTAGGATACATGATAGTGATCCTTCGGTTTGGCAAGGAAAGCTTTTTTTTCCATCATTTTCCTTATAACTAACATTCATCTGGGCACTGCAACAATGTTCTCCTCATTCGGATACATGATATTGATGATTTGGCTTGGCAAGAATTTTTTCCACTATTTTTCTTATAATCAAAGTTCGCCCTCAAATGAGACAAACCTAGATTCTCTTTATAGTCTCCATTCTTTTTGTGATTGGGCACTACAACTATGTTCTCCTCTTTAAGATAAATGATATTGACATTTTCATTTGCTAGGAAAAGCTTTTGTTTCCACTATTTCCCTTATAATCAATGTTCATCTGTCAAATGAGAGAAGCTTCGATTCTTGTAATAATCACCTTTCTTTTTGTGGTTAGGCACTACAATCATGTTTTCCTCTTTTGGGACACATGACATTCATGCCTTGGTTTGGCAAGAAAAGCCTTTTTTCTACCATTTTCCAAATAATCAAAGTTTATCCATCAAACAAGACAAACTTGGATTCCTGTTATAATATCTATTCATTTTGTGATTGGGCACTAAGCCATGTTCTCCTCTCTGGGATGCATGGTATTAATGCTTTGGTTTGGAAAGAAAAGCTTTTATTTCCACCATTTTCTTTATAATTAAAGTTTGTTCGTGAAATGAGATAAACTTGGACTCCTATTATAATCTCTATTCTTTTTGTGATTGTGAACGACAATCACGTTCTCCTCATTGGTATACATGATATTGATGCTTTCATTTGGCAGGTAGAGCTTTCCTTTCCACCATTTCCCTTATAATTAAAGTTCATCTGTCAAATGAGACAAACTTAGATGATTGTAATAACCAACTTTCTTTTTGTGATTAGGCATTGCAATCACGTTTTCCTCTTTAAAGTGCATGATATTTGTTAACCTTGAATTCAGTTTTGATATAGCCAACAAACTTACATTAAATTAATACTCAGCTTCATATTTATGTTTAAATTGAAAAGCATCTTTTAAAATACTAAGGTTGTAATTATTGAGATGTGTTTGAGTCAACAAAAATGAGTTTACAAACAAGTTTTAAAGCCTAGTATCGATAGAAAGAAAATGTGTATCAATACTATGCATAAAACCCTCAAATGTATCGATACAATGAACATGTGTATTGATACAGGTTGCTTAGTATTGATACTCACTCCCTGAGTATCGATACAGAGTTTGGCATTAGCCAACGCTTGGCTAAAACCCTCATATGTATCGATACAAAGGCATCTCTATCGATATAGCTTGCTTAGTATCGATAATAAAACCCCAGTATCGATGCAAGAAGTTGTAACGGTCACTTTTTTGAACTATGTGTCGATACTATAGTGCAGGATTGAACAAAAATCAGCATTTATGAAGGCTACAATGCTCTCCAACCACCACATTAAATGCCTAATGTCTATGAATCAATTTGCAGCTATAAATGGAGGTTCCAAATAGCTGATGAGATAGAGATACAGATTTCATTGAATCATTGAACAATAAAAGCTTAAAGTCATCAAATTCATTTATTTACTACTGTATCAATTCATATTCTTCAAGTCTATTTGTATCTCATTCTTCTTGTACTCAAATTCCAGCAAACATCTACCTACTAGAGGTTCAATTAGTTTGCAAAATACTTCTTTCATTTCACAAAAAGGGTTGTGTGAAAGTGAGTGAAAATATTTGAAAGTTTGGGGTATAATTCTTAAAGTATTTGAAAGGTTCTACCTAAGCCTTAAAAGATAGTTATGTAAGGTTATACCGTATCCTTAAAGGTACCAATTTCCTTAGTGAAGTGTGGAAATCACCTTGGTAAGACAGTACCAAGAAGAGAGGACGTAGGTGCCGAAATAAAGGATCGAACCTCTGTACATCCATATAATCAAAGTTTGTCCCTCAAATGAGACAAACTCAGATTGTTGTTATAATCTACATTATTTTTGTGAATGGGCACTACAACCTATTCCCCTTATTGGGATATATGATGTTAATGCTTTGGTTTAGCAAGAAAAGCTTTTCTTTCTACCATTTTTCTTATAATCAAAGTTCATCCATGAAATGAGACAAACTTAAATTCTCGTAATAATCTTCATTCCTTTTATGATTGGGAACTACAGTCATCTTCTCCTCATTGGAAAACATGATATTATTGCTTTGATTAGGCAGGAAAAGCTTTCCTTCCACCATTTTCCTTATAATTGAAGTTCATCTATCAAATAAAATAAACTTGGATTCTCATAATAATCTCCATTCTTTTTGTAATTAAGCACTACAACCATGTTCTCCTTATTGGGATACACGATATTAATGCTTTGTTTGGCAAGAAAAGCTTTTTTTTTTCCACGATTACCTTATAATCAAAGTTTGTTCGTCAAATGAGACAAACTTGGGTACTCATAATTATCACTATTCTTTTTGTGATTTGGCACTACAATCATGTTCTCCTTATTGGGACACAGGATATAGATTATTTAGTTTGGAAAGAAAAGCTTTTCTTTCCACCATTTACCTTATAATCAAAGTTCATCCGTCGAATGAGATAAACTTAGATTCTCGTAATAATCTATATTCTTTTTTTATTTGGGCACTATAACCACGTTCCCTCTACTAGGATACACGATATTAATGCTTTGGTTTGGCAAGAAAAGCTTTTCTTTTTGCCATTTTTCTTATAGGGAAAGTTTATCAGTGAAATGAGACAAATTTGGATACTCGTAATAATCTCTATTTTATTTCTGATTGGGCACTACAACCATGTTTACCTTATTGAGATACATAATATTGATGCTTTAGTTTGGCAGGAAAGCCTTTTTCTTTCACCAGTTTCCTTATAATCAAGGTTCCTCTATGAAATGAGACAAACTAGGATACTCAAAAAATCTCTATTTTTTTTTTGTGATTAGGCACCATAACCATTTTCTCTTTATTAGGATACACGATATTGATGCTTTGTTTTGTCAAGGAAGCCTTTTTTTTTCACCATTTTTCTTATAATCAAAGTTTATTTGTGAAATGAGACAAACTTCAATACTCGTAAAAATCTCTATTCTTTTTATGATTGGGCACTACCACCATGTTCTCCTAATTAGGATACACAATATTGATGTTTGGTTTGGTAAGAAAATCTATTTTTTGCACTATTTCTCTTATAATCAAAGTTCATCTGTCGAATAAGACAAACTTGGATTCTTGTAATAATCTACTTTCTTTTTCTTATTAGGCACTGCAATCATGTTCCCCTCTTCGAGATACATGATATTGATGCTTTGGTTAGGCAAGAAAAGCCTTTCTTTCCACCGTTGTCCATATAATCAGTATTCATCTATCAAATAAGGCAAACTTGGATTCTCGTGATAATTTTCATTCATTTTATGATTAGGCACAACAATCATGTCTTTTTTATTAGGAAACATAATATTGGAGCTTTGGTTTAGCAAGGAAAACTTTTCTTCCCACCATTTTCCTTATAATTAAAGTTTATCCGTGAAATATGACAAACTTGGATTCTCATAATAATTTTCATTCCTTTTGTGATTGGGCACTACACCCATGTTTTTCTCATTTCGAAACACGATACTGATGATTTGGTTTGGCAAGAAAAGCTTTCCTTTCCACCATTTACCTTATAATTAATGTTCATCCATCAAACGAGACAAATTTGGATACTCATAATAATCTCTATTTTTTTTGTGATTGGGCACTATAACTTGTTTTCCTCATTGGGAAACATGATATTGATACTTTGGTTTGGTAGGAATAGCTTTCCTTTCCACCATTTACCTTATAATCAAAGTTCATCCATCAAAAAAAATAAATGTCGATACTCATAATTATCTCTTTTCTTTTTGTGATTGGCCACTACAATCATGCTCTTCTCATTAGCACACATGATATAGCTGCTTTGGTTTGGTAAGAAAAGCTTTTCTTTCCACCATTTACCTTATAATCAAAATTCATCCATCAAATTAGACAAACTTAGATTCTTAAAATAATCTCTAATCTTTTTCCATTTGGGCACTATAATCATGTTCCCCCTACTAGGATACACGATATTGATGCTTTGGTTTGGCAAGAAAAGCTTTCCTTTTGACCATTTTCCTTATAATCAAAGTTCATCCGTAAAATGAGTCAAATTTAGATACTTGTAATAATCTCCATTCTATTTTTGATTAGGCACTACAACTATGTTTACCTTATTGACATATACGATATTGACACTGTAGTTTGGCAGGAAAGCCTTTTCTTTTCACTAGTTTCCTTATAATCAAGGTTCCTTCGTGAAGTGAGACAAACTCAAAAACTCAAGAATCTCCATTTCTTTTATGATTAGGCACTACAACCATGTTCTCCTCATTAGGATATATGATATTAATGCTTTGGTTTGGTAGGAAATCCTTTTCTTTCCACCATTTTCCTTACAATCAAAGTTCTTCTATAAAATGAGACAAACTCTGATACTCATAATAATCTCTATTCCTTTTGTGATTGGACACTACCACCATGTTCTCCTAATTGGGATACACGATATTGACGCTTCGGTTTGGCAAGAAAATCTATTCTTTCCACCATTTCCCTTATAATCAAGGTTCATATATCGAATGAGACAAACTTGGATTCTTCAAATAATCTGCTTTCTTTTTGTTGCTAGCCACTGCAATGATGTTCTTCTCTTCAGGATACATGATATTGATGCTTTGGTTAGGCATGAAAAGCCTTTCTTTCCACCATTTTCCATATAATCAATATTCATCTGTTAAATGAGACAAACTTGGATTCTTATGATAATTTCTATTTATTTTATGA
Source organism: Adansonia rubrostipa (assembly GCA_038381775.1). Classification (NCBI taxonomy): domain Eukaryota; kingdom Viridiplantae; phylum Streptophyta; class Magnoliopsida; order Malvales; family Malvaceae; genus Adansonia; species Adansonia rubrostipa. The sequence goes on along the minus strand of JBBYHM010392982.1, from coordinate 36,407 downwards.
TTAGCCACAACAATCATGTTTTTTTCTTTGGGACACATGGCATCGATGCTTTGGTTTAGCAAGGAAAGCTTTTTTTCCCACCTTTTTGCATATAATTAAAGTTCGTCAGTGAAAGATAACAAACTTGGATTCTCATAATAATCTCCATTGTTTTTGTGGTTGGGCACTGCACCCATGTTCTCCTCATTTGGATACATGATACTAATGATTTGCTTTGGCAAGAAAAACATTTCCTTCCGCCATTCACCTTATAATCAAAGTTCGTCTATCAAAAGGACAAACTCGGATACTCATAGTAATTTCTATTTTTTTATGATTGGGCACTACAACCATGTTCTCCTCATTGGGATGCATGATATTGATACTTTGGTTTAGTCAGAATAGCTTTCCTTTCCACCATTTACCTTACAATCAAAGTTCGTTCATCAAGACAAGCGTGGATACCCATAATTATCTCTATTCTTTTTTTCATTGGGCACTACAATGATGTTCTCCTTATTAGGACACACGATATAGATGCTTTAGTTTGGCAAGAAAAGTTTTTGTTTCTACCATTTACGTTATAATCAAACTTCATCCGTCAAATTAGGCAAATTTATATTCTCGTAATAATCTTTATTCTTTTTCATTTGGGCACTATAATCATGTTCCCCTTTCTAGGATACATAATATTGATGCTTTGGTTTGGCAAGGCAAGAAAAGCTTTCCTTTTAACCATTTTTTTTGTAATCAAAGTTCATCTATGAAATGAGATAAACCTGGATACTCGTAATAATCTCTATTCTATTTTTGATTGGGCACTACAACTATGTTTGCCTTAATGAGAAACACGGTATTGACACTTTGGTTTGTCAAGAAAGCCTTTCCCTTTTACTAGTTTCCTTATAATCGAAGTTCCTTCATGAAATAAGACAAACTTGGATACTAAAAAAATCTTTATTTTTTTGTGATTAGGCACTATAACCATGTTATCTGCATTAGCATACATGAAATTGATGCTTTGGTTTGGGAAGAAAGCCTTTGCTCTTCACTATTTTTGTTATAATCAAAGTTCATTTATGAAAAGACAAACTCGAATACTCGTAATAGTCTCTATTCTTTTTGTGATTGGGTAGTACCACCATGTTCTCCTCATTAGGATACATGATATTGATGCTTTTGTCTGGCAAGAAAATCTATTATTTCCACCATTTCCCTTATAATCAATGTTTGTCTATCGAATGAGACAAACTTGGATTCTTGTAATAATCTACTTTCTTTTTATTATTAGGCACGGCAATCACATTCTCCTTACTGAGACACACGATATTGATGCTTTGGTTTGGCAAGAAATGATTTTTGCCCACTATTTTCTTTATAATCAAAGTTCATCCATCAAATAAGATAAACTTGGATTCTCGTGATAATTTCCATTCATTTTATGATTAGGCATAACAGTCATGTTCTTTTCATTAGGTTACACAATATTGGAGCTTTAGTTTGGCAAGGAAAGGTTTTCTTCCCACCATTTTCCTTACAATTAAAATTCATCTATAAAATATGACAAACTTGGATTCTCATAATAATCTCTATTCCTTTGTGAATGGGCACTAGACCCATGTTTTTCTCATTTGGAAACATGATACTGATGATTTGGTTTGGCAACAAAAGCTTTTCTTTCCACCATTTACCTTATAATCAATGTTCATCCATCAAATGAGACAAACTTAGGTACTCGTAATAATCTCTATTTTTTTATGATTGGGCACTACAACTATGTTCTCCTAATTGGGAAACATGATATTAATGCTTTGGTTTGGTAGGAATAGCTTTCCTTTCCACCATTTACCTTATAATCAAAGCTTGTCTGTCAAAAGAGACAAACGTGAATACTCACAATTATCTCTATTCTTTTTGTGATTGGGCACTACAATCGTGTTCTCCTCGTTGGGACACATGATATAGATGCTTTGGTTTGGCAAGAAAAGTTTTTTTTTCCACTATTTACCTTATAATCAAAATTCATCCATCAAATTAAACAAACTTAGATTCTAGAAATAATCTCTATTCTTTTTTCGTTTGGGCATTATAATCATGTTCACACTATTAGGATACACGATATTGATGCTTCGGCTTGGCAATAAAAGCATTCTTTTTGACCATTTTCCCTATAATCAAAGTTTATCCGTGAAATAAGATAAACTTGGATACTCATAATAATCTCCATTCTATTTCTGATTGGACGCTATAGCCATTTTTACCTTATTGAGAAGCATGATATTGATGCTCTGGTTTGGCAAGAAAGCCCTTTCCTTTTACCAGTTTTCTTATAATCAAAGTTCTTTCGTGAAATAAAACAAACTCGATACTCAAAAGATCTCTATTTCTTTTGTGATTAGGCACTACAACCATTTTCTTCTCATTAGGATACACGATATTGATGCTTTGGTTTGGCAAGAAACCTTATTTTTTCACCATTTTCTTTATAATTAGAGTTCATTTGTGAAATAAGACAAACTCCGATACCCATAATAATCTCCATTCCTTTTGTAATTGGGCACTACCACCATGTTCTTCTCATTAGGATGCACGATATTGATGCTTTGGTTTGACAAGAAAATCAAATATTTTGACCATTTCTCTTATAATCAAAGTTTGTCTTTCAAATGGGACAAACTTGGATTCTTGTAATAATCTAATTTCTTTTTGTTATTACACACTGCAATCATGTTCTCCTCTTCGAGATACATGATATTAATGCTTTGGTTAGGCAACAAAAGCTTTTTTCCACCATTTTTCATATAATCAATGTTCATCCATCAAATGAGACAAACTTGGATTCTCATGACAAATTCCATTCATTTTGTGATTAAGGAAAATAATCAAGTTCTCTTTATTGGGATACATGACATTGATGCTTTGGTTTGGCAAGGAAGGCTTTTATTTCCACCATTTTTAGTATAATCAATGTTCGACTATCAAATGAGACAAATTTGGATTGTCGTGATAATTTTCATTCATTTTATGGTTAGCCAATACAATCAGGTTCTCTTCATTAGGATACATGATATTGATGCTTTGGTTTGGCAAGGAAAGCTTCTTTTCCCACCATTTCCCTTATTATTAAAGTTAGCCTATGATATATGACAAACTTGGATTCTCATAATAATCTCTATTTTTTTTGTGATTAGGCACTACAGCCATGTTTTCTTTATTGGGATACACGATACTAATGATTTGGTTTGGCAACAAAACCTTTTCTTTCCACCATTTACCTTATAGTCAGTGCTCGTCTATCGAATGAGACAAACTTAGACACTCACAATAATCTCTATTTTTTGTGATTGAGAATTACAACTAGGTTTTCTTTATTTGGATACATGATATTGATACTTTGGTTTTGCAAGAAAAGCTTTCCTTTCCACTATTTACCTTATAATGAAAGTTCATCTGTCAAATGAGACAAACTTGGATACTTGCAATTCTCTTTATTCCTTTTGTGATGGGGCACTACAATCATATTTTCCTTCTTGGGACCCATGATATAGATGCTTGGTTTGGCAAGAAAAGCTTTTCTTTCCACCATTTCTCTTATAATCAAAGTTTATCTATCAAATGAGATAAACTTGGATTCTCATTATAATCACTATTATTTTTGTGATTAGGTACTACAACCATGTTCTACTCTTTGGGATACATGATATTGATCCCTTGGTTTGGCAAGAAAAGCTTTTTTTTCCACCATATTCCTTCTAATCAAAGTTCATCTGTCAAATGAGACATAATTGGATTCTTGTAATAGTATCCATTCTTTTTGTGATTGGGAACTACAATCATGTTCTTCTCATTGGAATACACGATATTGATGCTTTGGTTAGGCAGGAAAAGCTTTTCTTTCCACATTTACCATATAATTGAAGTTCATCTGTCAAATGAGACAAACTTTGATTCTTGTAATAATCTCTATTCTTTTCGTAATTGGGCACTACAACCATGTTCTTCTCATTAAGATATAGAATATTGATGCTTTGGTTTAGAGGAAAATCTATTCTTTCCACCATTTCCCTTATAATTAAAATTTTTTTGGCAAATGCAATAAACTTGGATTCTTGTAATAATCTCCTTTCTTTTTGTGATTGGGCGCTGCAATCATGTTTTCTTCTTCGAGATACATGATATTCATGCTTCAATCTGGCAAGAAAACTTTTTTTCCACTATTTTTCATATAATCAAAGTTCGTTTGTCAAATAAGACAAACTTGGATTCTTGTAATAACCTTCGTCCTTTTTTCTGAGTGGGCATTATAATCATGTTCTCCCTACTAGGATACACGATATTGATGCTTTGGTTTCGCAAGAAATGCTTTTCTCTTCACCATTTTCCTCACAATCAAAGTTTATCCACAAAATAAGATAAACTCGGATACTTATGATAATCTCCATTCTTTTTGTGATCGGGCACTACAACCTTGTTCACCTCATTGGGATACAAAATATGGATGCTTTCGTTTGGCAGGAAAATCTATTCTTTCCATCATTTCCCTTATAATCAAATTCGTCTATCAAATGAGACAAACTTGGATTCTTGTAATAATTTCCTTCTTTTTGTGATTGGGCACTGCAATCATGTTCTCCACTTTGGGATATATGATATTGATGCTTCAGTTTAGCAAGAAAACATTTTCTTTCCACCATTTTTTGTGTAATCAAAGTTTATCTGTCAAATGGGACAAACATAGATTCTCGTGATAAGCTTCATCCTTTTTTTGAGTGGGCACTATAATCATGTTCTCCCTACTAGGATACATAATATTGATGCTTTAGTTTGCAAGAAAAGGTTTTGTTTATACCATTTTCCTCACAATCAAAGTTCATCTGTGAAATTAGACAAACTTGGATAATTATAATAATCTCTATTCTTTTTGTGATTGGGCACTAAAACCTTATTCACCATATTGGGATACAGAATATGGATGCTTTGGTTTGGCAAGAAAATCTATTCTTTCCACCATTTGCCTTATAATCAAAATTCATTGTTCAAGTGAGACAAACTTGGATTCATATAACAATATCCTTTCTTTTTATGATTAGGCACTGTAATCATATTCTCTTCTCAGGATACATGATATCGATGCTTTAGTTTGGTAAGGAAACCTTTTCTTCCACCATTTTTCGTGTAATCAAAGTTCATCTGTCAAATGAGACAAACTTGGATTCTCATACTAACCTTCATCCTTTTTTTGAGTGGGCACTATAATCATGTTCTCCCTACTAGGATACATGGTATTGATGCTTTGGTTTGGCAATAAAAGCTTTTCTTTCCACCAATTTTCTTCTAATCAAAGTTCATCCATGAAATTAGACAAACTTGGGTACTCGTAATGATCTCCATTCTTTTTCTGATTAGGCACTACAACCATGTTTTCCTCATTGGGATACATAATATTGACGCTTTTGTTTGGCAAAAAAGCCTTTTTTTTCACCAATTTCCTTATAACCAAAGTTTATCCGTGAAATGAGACAAACTCGGATACTCAAAAAATCTTCGTTCCTTTTGTGATTGGGTACTGTGACCATGTTCTCCTTATTGGGATAGACGATATTGATGCTTTGGTTTGGCAAGAAAGCCATTTTTTTCACAATTTTTCTTATAATCAAAGTTCATCCGTGAAATGAGACAAACTTTGATACTCGTAATATTCTCCATTCCTTTTGTGATTCGGCACTACAGCAATGTTCCCCTTATTGGGATACATAAAGTTAAAGCTTTAGTTTGGCAAGAAAAGTTTTTTTTTCCACCATTTTCCTTATAATCAAAGTTCATCAGTCAAATGAGATGAACTTGGATTCTCATAATAATCCCCATTCTTTTTGTGATTAGGCACTATGGCTATATTCTCTTTGTTGGGATATGCGATACTGATACTTTGGTTTGGCAAGAAAAGCTTTTATTTCCACCATATTCTGTAAAATCAAAGTTCTCCGCCAAATAAGATAACTTGGATTCCCATATTAATCTCCATTCATTTTGCTATTAGGTGCTAGAATCCTATTCTTTTCATTGGCATACACAATATTGATGCTTTGGTTCATCATGAACAACTTTTTTTCCACCATTTCCCTTATAATCAAAATTCATCTATCGAATAAGACAAACCTGGATTCTCATAATAATCTCTATTTTTTTGATTGGGCACTACAATCATGTTTTTCTCATAGTGATACATGATATTAATGCCTTGGTTTGGCAAGAAAAAGCTTTGCTTTCCACCATTTTCCTTAAAATCAAAGTTTATTCATGAAATTAGACAAACTTGGATAGTTATAATGATCTCTATTCTTTTGTTGATTGGGCGCTACAACCATGTTCTCCTTATTAAGATACATGATATTGATGCTTTGGTTAGGCAGGAAAAGCTTTCCTTTCCACCATTTACCTTATAATCAAAGTTTTTCATCAAATGAGACAAACTTGGATACCCATAATTATCTCTATCTTTTTGTGATTGGACACTATGACCATACTCTCCTTGTTGGGATATAAGATATTGATGCTTTGCGTTGGCAAGAAAAGTTTTTTTTCCTCTATTTACCTTATAATCAATGCTCATCTACAAATGAGACAAACTTGGATTCTTTTAATAATTGTCGCAATGTAACTCGGGGTTAATCCTTGTAGATCTATGGGTGTATACAACTTAAAATATTTTTTTGACTAAAAAATGTTTTCTTGATCGAGACTTTTCCTTTGCCACGTGATGAGACTGAAAAAGTATGGATTCTCAACTCGTGATACAGTGAGGGGGACCATAAGATGAATTGCTTATCTTATTGGTCTCCGATGACCATCACAAAGTGGCCAATGCTTGAAGTTGCCACCGATCATTTTAGCTAGGCATAATCAAATGCTTATTGAAACCTATGTCTTGAGTTACAAAACTTGAAACATTGATCCCATGGTCTGCATGCTACAAAGATTTGCTATTTGAGTTCAAGAGTAGGTTACGCATGATAAGGCATGAACCTATTCGCGATGCCCGAAATCGATATCTTACTATCTCAGTTTCGATTCTTTCTATCTTAACTCGTCACTATTTTGATATAACCTTCTTTTAATGCATGAATTTTATAGAAATAGAAATCTAGGTTTTGATGAAAAGATTTAATCTTATATATGCCCTGTATAGATGAGGAATATAGAAATTTTTAATACAAATGACCTCTGGATTTTACTTTGAAAATGGAATATTATTTTGGGCACTAGAGAGATACCCACGCAAAACATCACCTTTAATTTTACTTTAAATGATTTGAACATATGAATACGAGTAATCATCACAAAGAAATCACGTTAATAAGGCAACGAATGAAGTAACATAACATGAACCATTCAATGTAATGATAAAAAGAAAGAATAGACTATTGGAATTTATCTCACAATTAGCATAAATTATTTGGGAATTACCAAATCAACAATTCTTTATATGGATCTAGGTTCTTTGATTGAACAAGTTTTTTTAAAAATAAAAATAGGCTTGACTCTTGACATGTTCATGGAAATCAGGAAGAAGAAAACTTTAATTGTAGTTGAAAGACAAGGTTAGAGTATCTTTTCGGAAAGATAGGGTTGGAGTACCCCCGAGGATGATAAATAATTTTGACAAAAAAAGATTTTTAAATCTTAACAATTTTGAAAAAGTAAGGTTGGAGTATCCTTTCGAAAGGTCAGGGTTAGAGTATCCCCAAAAGTGACATGTCTAACACTCTGTAAAGAAGTCGAGTTGGAAAACTTCAGTTGACAAAAACTTTGTGATTTAGAAAATGAGTGAGCATTTTGACGCTTTTTAAAAGAAATTATTATAAATGAGGATGGAAAAGATGTAAAAAAAATCATGCCTTGATGTGAGCCTATGGAACGTCAAAGCATGTTCTCGAGGCTGATCAAGGTAATATGGTGACATTCGAATCTCTCAAGATAAAGCTCAAGAAAACAACTTAATTTTGATCGTAACTAAGGGGGACAGCATCGTGCTATCCCACTTTTTGAATTTATTCTAAATTGATTTAAAGGTTTTAGAGGGTTAGCAAGATACCATTACAAAGATAACTTGACAAGGGTCAATCTAAAAATATTTCCAATATTCTAAAAAAATCACTTTTCAAGGTAATAAATTTTCAAATTTGGATTAATTACATTGCTGGTGGACCATACGAGGGATAGGACATGTCAAAATTTGAAAAATCATGCTAGACTTGTTTGGTAACAAAAAATTGCAGAAAATACCTTTCTGCAAAGGCAATTTCATTAATTTTTTTGGAAAAATGTTTGAAGGATTTGGAAAAACCATTTAGTGGGTTTGAATGGCCTGAACAGAATACATGTTGTTAGTTCCAAGGGTTCTAGATAGTTTAGATTTGAAAAATCATAACTCTCTCATCTGGTATGATCCGGGGGTGTATAAGACATCATTTTAAAGATAGATTAACACACTTTAAAAGAAAAATATCAGAATATTCATGAAAAATCGTTTGGGATTTTAAACTAATTTTTTCAATTCGTAGTAGTTATGCTACCAACAGGGGACAAATCAAAGCTGGGGATGTTTTTCATTTTTCTTTGTGTTTTTGGATCCAAACTTGGGTTGTTGACATTCGAACATCCATGATCAAAGGGAAAGGGTGCTATAAGTGTCACAAACTTATTGGCAAAGGCCCAAAGTAGTTTGGGATAATGAAATAGCCTATTGATCATAGCACTCAAAGTTTCAACTTAAAAATAAGGCACAAACATTTCAAGAACAAGTGTAGGGCCATTTTCATTGGAAAATTAGAAGATTTAAGCTTGTTTAACCAAGATTCTCGATCTGGAAAACTTAATTTTCCCTAAGATTTTTTGTTAACTTTAAAAAAAATGCTAAGTTCATGTTAATCCTTATTGGTTGAGTTTAATATGCTTGGCTTGAGAAGGTTTTGAAAATTGATTTTTTTTTAAGTCATCAAACATGCATTTAGACAAGGAGAAGACAATAAACATATAAGGGGATGGCACATAACATGAATGGGGATACTAACTTTACAAATGGTCTTGACAAAGAAAGTATTATGCACACATCTTATGAAGTGAAGCATGCTGAAAGTTACAATGATTCATGGCAAAATTCAAGCTAACATATAAACATACTTGAAATATGCTAGGCTAAGGATTTATGCTTGGATTAAACACAACATGATGCATGAATATGGCATAAAAAGCATGAACAAAAGCTGTCAAAAAATAATAACGATAAAATGAGACATTTTGCACATCAAAAGGGCATCAAGGCATCAAAATCCTAAGCTACCATAACCAAAACCCATAATAATGCATGAGACTCCTAAAATGGTGGTGGAAGCATGGAAAGCTCACTAGAATGATGAAGATGCTTAAAAACTGAAAATGAAAGTGATTAAATAGAAAGTTATTCCAACAAAGCTTTAATTTTGGTTAAGTAGTTGGAACAGCAGAGATGGCCTAAATTCCCCTATTTCCTTGTTGTTAATTAGCAAGAAACATGAGAAAAAGAAAAGCTTCAGTTCTAGTATGGGTGAGGATGATTTTTTAGAGAGTATAGTTGCTGGGAGTGAGTTTTTAGGTTGTTTTTGGATGCTGAGTGAAAGGCTACAAGATTTTATTTTTTTGATCTGCGAATGAGTTAGGAGAGCTGAAACAAGCGGGAAAAAAAATTATTGAACTAAGATATTTACGGCCTATTTATACCCATATTTTGGAGTTAATTTAGAGGTGTTTTTGGTCATTTCTCAAGGGGACAAAGTTATGATAGCTGATGGCTATAGGATGGTTGTAGGAAGCAATTTGCTACCAATGTGATAGACATAAGGTGGCTGGTTTGATTGCTGAAATCAAATACCAGCAAGTAGGATGGCTGATGGTGATCTTTGTCAACAAACAAGGGAGGAGTAGGGTGATCATATGACATTGACCCTTTATGATCTTATTTAGACTTTAAACAAATGTTTTGATTAATTCACAAGTCTAAATTCATAATCTGCTATGGGTTTTAATCTTTTTTGATGAAAAGTGGGTTAAAATCGAGCTTTGGATCAATGGTGGACAAGTAAAAAATACCTCGATCATGGAAATAGCCTGCATGTATTGATACATTGAATAATGTATCGATCCATTTGGTCTAAAAACCCTTGAATGTATCGATACAATGATCATTGTATCGATACCATGAAACATTGTATCGATACAATGCTTCATTGTATCAATCCGTGTTGATAAGTATCGATACATTTACTTTACAGAATGCAAGTTTTGATTCTGGCATGGCCTAGTATCGATACATGAGTTCATGTATCGATACATATACTCATGTATCGATACATTTACGCATTGTATTGAGACAAATGGGGATATTTCAAATTTTTAAGTCATTAAAGCATTAAATCGACACATGAGAACTATGTATTGATGCATTTAGGCAAAATTATGAATGTTCCCATGTCTTTTACCCCTGAACACTTGGAGCTATGTCCTTTGATGCCACATCATTGCATTTTTCTTTAATATGATCCATAAGCATTCTTGACCTCCTCAAAAAAAACTTTTTCATCGAGCAACAATCGTCGCCCTCTTTCATGTCCATGTCCTAGATTGTTAAAAATTAGCCTGGACAAAATAAAGTGTCTAAAAATACCCCTTTTTGACCATTACTAAGAATCATGAACAAGGCAAAGGTAAATAAACACTATTTTGTTCGAGGCAGAATGATTCTCCCTAGAACACTTGTAAAGAAATAAATTTTAATTAACTTCGCTGTGATAAGTGTAGTGTATTCAGAGTGATCCTGATGGAAATTTAAGTGAATTTTGTAGGGGTTGCCTTCCCTACTAGGGTGTTATGTTTTTTAAGGCTTGGCCCCCTTAGATAGATATGATGTAATGTGGACTTTAATGTGGATGCCACCAACTTATGTGAGTTTTGATGTAGACTTAGGTGCCATCATCTTATGGGGGTCTTGACTTAGGTGCTGCCAGCTTGTGTGGGCTTTGACTTAGACTAGGTGCCACCAGCTTGTGTGGGTTAGAAAATGGGTGACACTAACTCATGGGCTTTAAAATGGCTACCACTGACTTATGGGCTTCGAAAAGGTGCCACTGACTTGTGGGCTTTGAATAAGGTACCACTGACTTGTCCCTTTACATCCATGTCCCAAATTGCTAAAAATTAGCCCAAAAAAATAAGGTTTCTACAATAATCACCTTTTTTTTGGTGATTGGGCATTGCAATCATGTTCTCCTCTTCAAGATACATGATATTATTGCTTTAATTTGGCAAGAAAAGCTTTACTTTCTACCATTTTTTGCATAATCAAAGTCCGTCTCTCAAATAAGACAAACTTGGATTCTCGTAATAACCTTTATTCTTTTTCTAAGCGGGCACTATAATCATGTTCTCCCTACTAGGATACACGATATTGATGCTTTAGTTTTGTAATTAAAGTTTTTCTTTCTCCCATTCTCCTTATAGTCAAAGTTCATCCGTGAAATGAGACAAACTTGGATACTCATAGTAATCTCCGTTCTTTTTCTGATTAGGCACTACAACCACATTTTCCTCATTGGGATACTCGATATTAATGCTTTGGTTTGGCAAAAAAGCCTTTTCTTTTCACTAATTTCCTTATAATCAAAGTTTATCTGTGAAATAAGATAAACTCGGATATTAAAAAAACCTCTATTCCTTTTGTCATTAGGTACTGTAACCATGGTTTCCTTATAAGGATACACGATATTGATGCTTTGGTTTAGCAAGAAAGCCATTTCTTTCACAATTTTCATTATAATCAAAGTACATCCGTGAAATGAGACATATTTCGATACCCATTTTAATCTTTATTTTTTTTGTGATTAGGCATCACAACCACATTTCCCTCATTGGGATACATGATGTTAATGCTTCGGTTTAGTAAGAAAAGCTTATCTTTCTGCCATTTTCCTTATAATCAAAGTTCATTATTTAAATGAGACAAACTTGGATTCTCGTAATAATCTCCATTCTTTTTGTTATTAGGCACTACAACCATGTTCTTTTCATTGGGATACGCAATATTGATGCTTTGGTTTGGCAAGATAAGCTTTTCTTTCCACCGTATTCCTTATAATCAAAGCCCTTCATCAAATGAGACAAACTTGGATTCTTGAAATAATTTCCATTTATTTTGCTATTCGATGCTAGAATCTCATTCCCTTCATTGGCATACGCAATATTGATTCTTTAGTTTGGCAAGAATAGCTCTTTTTTCACCATTTACCTTATAATCAAAGTTTATCTGTCAAATGAGACAAACTTGGATACCCATAATTATCTCTATCTTTTTTGTGATTGGACACTATGACCATACTCTTATTTTTAGGATATAGGATATTAATGCTTTGGTTTGGCAAGAAAAGCTTTGTTTCCTCCTTTTACCTTATAATCAATGTTTATCTATCAAATGAGACAAACTTGGATTCTCGTAATGATCTCCATTTTTTTTGTGATTATGCACTACAATCGCGTTTTTCTTATTTAGATACATGATATTGATGATTTGGCTTGGCTAGAAAAGCTTTTCTTTCCACCATTTACCTTGTAATCAATGTTTATCCATCAAATGAGACAAACTTGGATTCTCGTAATAATCTCCAATCATTTTGCAATTGGGCACTACAACTATGTTCTTCTCATTGGGATACACAATATTGATACTTTGATTTGCACGAATAGCTTTCCTTTCCACCTTTTGCCTTATAATCAAACTTCATCCATCCAACGAGATAAACTTGGATTCTCATAATAACCTCCATTCTTTTTTTGATTGGGCACTATAATCATGTTCTCTCTACTATGATACACTATATTGATGGTTTGGTTGGGCAAAAAAAGCTTTTCTTTCTACCATTTTCCTTATAATCGATGTTTATCTGTGAAATAAGATAAACTTGGATGCTCGAGATAATCTACATTCTTTTTCTGATTGGGCAACACAACCATGTTTTCCTCATTGGAATACACGATGTTGATGCTTTGGTTTAGCAAGAAAGCCCTTTTTTTCACCAGTTTCTTGATAATCAAAGTTCGTTAATGAAATGAGACAAACTCAGATACTGGAAAAAACTCCATTCCTTTTATTATTGGGCACTACAACCATGTTCTCCTCATTGGCATGCATGATATTAACGCTTTGGTTTGGCAAAAAAGCCATTTCTTTTCCCTATTTTCCTTATAATCAAAGTTCATCTATGAAATAAGACAAACTTTGATACTCGTAGTAATCTCCACTCTTTTGGTGATTGGGCACTACAACTACGTTCTCCTTATTGGAATACACGATATTGATGCTTTGGTTTAGCAGGAGAATATATTCTTTCCACCGTTTACCTTGTAATCAAAGTTCATCTGTCAAATGAGACAAACTTGGATTCTTGTAATAATCTTCTTTCTTTTTGTGAGTGGGCACTGCAATCATGCTCTCTCTTTAGGATACATGATATTGATGCTTTGGTTTGGCAAGAAAATCTTTTCTTTCCACCATTTTCCATATAATCAAAGTTCGTACATCAAATGAAAAAAAACTTGGATTCTCGTAATAATCACAATTCTTTTTGTGGCTGGGTACTACAACTATGTTCTCCTGATTAGGATACTTAATATTGATGCTTTGGTTTGACAAGAAAAGCTTTTCTTTCCACTATTTCCCTTATAATCAATGTTTTTTTGTCAAATGAGACAAACTTGGATTCTTATAATAATCTCTATTATTTTTGTGATTGGGAGTACAATCACATTCTAATCATTGGGTTACATGATATTGACGCTTTGGTTTGGTAGGTAAAGCTTTTCTTTCCACCATTTTCCTTATAATCAAATTCATTTGTCAAATAAGATAAACTTGGATTCTTTTAATAATCACCTTTGTTTTTGTGATTGGGCAATGCAATCATATTCTCCTCTTTGGGAGACATCATATTCATGCCTTGGTTTGGCAAGAAAAGCTTTTCTTTCCACCATTTTTCATATAATCAAAGTTCTCCCATCAAATGAGGCAAACTTGGATTCTTGTTATAATCCCTATTCTTTTTGCGATTGGCCACTACATTCATGTTCTCCTCATTAGGATACACAATGTTAATGCTTTGGTTTTACAAGAAAAGCTTTTCTTTCTACCATTTTCCTTTTAATCAAGGTTCATCCCTCAAATAAGACAAACTTGGATTATTGTAATAATCTCCATTCTTTTTGTAATAGGGCACTACAGCTATGTTATCCTCATTGTGATACATGTTATTAATGCTTTGGTTTGGGAAGAAAAGCTTTTCCTTTCACCATTTTCTATATAATCAAAGTTCATCTATCAAATGAGGCAAGCTTGGATTCTCGTTATAATCTTAATTTTTTTTTTACGATTGGGAACCACGTCCATGTTCTCGTCATTGGGATACATGATGTTAATGCTTTGGTTTGGCAAGAAAAGCTTTTTTTTCACCATTTTCCTTGTAATTGAAGTTCATCTGTCAAATGAGACAAACTTGGATTCTCGTAATAATCTCCATTCTTTTTCTGATTAGGCACTACATCCATGTTCTCCTCATTGGGACACACGATATTGATGCTTTGGTTTGTCTTTCCACCATATTCCTTATAATCAAAGTTCTCTATCAAAAGAGACAAACTTGGATTCTCATAATAATCTCCATTCATTTTGCTATTCAGTGCTATAATCTTATTCCCCATTGGTATACTTAATATTGATGCTATGGTTTGGAAGGAACAACTTTTTTTCCACCATTCCCCTATAATTAAAGTTCATCTATAAAATGAGACAAACCTTGATTCTTGCAATAATCTCCATTTTTTTTTGTGATTGGGCACTACAGTTATGTTCTTCTCATAGAGATACATGATATTGATGCTTTGGTTTGGTTTGGAAAGAAAAGCTTTGCTTTCCACCATTTTCCTCATAATCAAAGGTCATCTGTCAAATTAGACAAACTTAGGTAGTTGTAATGATCTCTATACTTTTTTTGATTAGGCACCACAACCATATTCTCTGCCTTGGGATACACTATATTCATAGTTGGGTTTGGCAGGAAAAGCTTTCCTTTCCACCATTTACCTTATAATTAAAGTTCATCTGTTAAGTGAGACAAACTTGGATACTCATAATTATCTTAATTCTTTTTATGATTTGGCATTATAACCATATTTTTCTCATTGGGATACACAATATTCATGCTTTGATTTGGCAAGAAAAGCTTTTCTTTCCACCAGTTACCTTGTAATCAATGTTCATTGTCAAATTAGACAAACTTAGATTCTTGTAATAACCTATATTCTTCTTGTGTTTAGGCACTACAATCATGTTCTCCTCATTGGGATACATGATGTTGATGCTTTGATTTGGCACGAATAGCTTTCCTTTCCACCACTTACCATGTAACCAAAGTTCATCCGTCCAATAAGGCAAACTTGGATTCTCATAATAACCTCCACTATTTTTTTGATTGCACCCTATAATCATGTTCTCCCTTCTAGGATACATGATATTGATGCCTTGGTTTGACAAGAAAAGCTTTTCTTTCCACCCTTTTCCTTATAATCAAAGTTCATCCGTCAAATGAGACAAACTTGGATACTCATAATAATCTCCATTATTTTTTTGATTGGGCACTACAACTATATTTTCCTCACTAAAATACATGATATTGACACTTTGGTTTGGCAAGAAAGCCTTTTCTTTTCATCAATTTCCTTATAATCAAAGTTTGTCAGTAAAATAAGACAAACTCGAGTAGTCAAAAAAACTTCATTCCTTTTGTGATTGGGCACCATAACCATGTTCTGCTAATTGGGATTCATGATATTGATGCTTTAGTTTGTCAAGAAAGCCATTTTTTTTCACCATTTTCCTTATAATTAAAGTTCATTCGTGAAATAAGACAAACTTTAATACTCATAATAATCTCCATTCCTTTTATGATTGGACACTACAACCATGTTCTCCTCATTGGGATACATGATATTGATGCTTTGGTTCGGTAGGAGAATCTATTCTTTCCACCATTTCTTTTATAATCAAAGTTTTTTGTCAAATGAGACAAACTTAGATTCTTGTAATAATCTCCTTTCTTTTTATGATTGGGCACTACAATCATGTTCTCCTTTTTGGGATACATGATATTGATGCTTTGGTTTGGTAAGAAAATCCTCTCTTTCCACCATTTTCCACAAAATCGAAGTTTGTTCATCAAATAAGAAAAACTTGGATATTCGTAATAATCACCATTCCTTTTATGATTGGGCAAAACAATCATGTTCTCCTGATTGGGATACATGATATTGATGCTTTTATTTGACAAGAAAAGCTTTTTTTTTACTATTTCCCTTATGATCAAAGGTCATTTATCAAATGAGACAAACCTGGATTCTCATTATAATCTCTATTTTTTTTGTGATTAGGCACATAATCACATTCTCATTATAGGGATACATGATATTGACGTTTTGGATTGGTAGGTAAAGCTTTCTTATCCACCATTTCCCTTATAACCAAAATTATCTATCAAATAAGATAAACTTAGATTTTTTTAATAATCACCTTTTTTTTTATTGGGCAATGCAATCATGTTCCCCTTTTTGGGATACATGATATTCTTGCCTTGGTTTGGCAATTAAAGCTTTTCTTTCTAGCATTTTCCATATAATCAAAGTTCGTTTGTCAAATAAAGCAAACTTGCATTCTCGTTATAATCTTTATTCTTTTTGCGATTATGCATAACATCAAAGTTTTTCTCAGTGGATACATGATGTTATTGCTTTGGTTTAGCAAGAAAAGCTTTTCTTTCCACCATTTTCCTTATAATCAAAGTTCATTTGTCAAATGAGACAAACTTCGATTCTCATAATAATCTCCAATCTTTTTTTGATTGGGCACTGTAACCATGTTCTCATTATTGGGATACACGATATTGATGCTTTGGTTTGGTAGGAAAAGCTTTTCTTTCTACGATTTCCAAATAATCAAAGTTCATCTGTTAAATAAGACAAACTTGGATTCTCATAACAATCTCTATTCTTTTTCTGATTGGGCACTACAACCATGTTTTCCTTTTTGGGATACACGATATTGATGCTTTGATTTGTGAAGATAAGCTTTTTTTTCCACCGTATTCCTTATAATCGAAGTTCTCCATCAAAAAAGATAAACTTGGATTCTCGTAATAGTCTCTATTCATTTTGTTATTCAGTGCTATAATCTTATTCCCCCTATTGGCATACATAATATTAACGCTTTGGTTTGGTGGGAACATCTTTTCTTTCCATAATTTCCCCTGTAATCAAAGTTCATATGTGAAATAACACAAACCTTGATTCTTGTAATAATTTTTATTATTTTTGTGATTAGGCACAACAATCATCTTCTTCTCATAGAGATACATGATATTGATGCTTTGGTTTGGAAAGAAAAGCTTTGCTTTCCATCATTTTCATCATAACTAAAGTTTATCAGTCAAATTAGATAACCTTATCAAAGTTCATTTGTCAAATGAGACAAACTTCGATTCTCATAATAATCTTCAATCTTTTTTTGATTGGGCACTGTAACCATGTTCTCATTATTGGGATACACGATATTGATGCTTTGGTTTGGTAGGAAAAGCTTTTCTTTCTACGATTTCCAAATAATCAAAGTTCATCTGTTAAATAAGACAAACTTGGATTCTCATAACAATCTCTATTCTTTTTCTGATTGGGCACTACAACCATGTTTTCCTTTTTGGGATACACGATATTGATGATTTGATTTGTCAAGATAAGCTTTTTTTTCCACCGTATTCCTTATAATCGAAGTTCTCCATCAAAAGAGACAAACTTGGATTCTCGTAATAGTCTCTATTCATTTTGTTATTCAGTGCTATAATCTTATTCCCTCTATTGGCATACATAATATTAATGCTTTGGTTTGGTAGGAACATCTTTTCTTTCCATAATTTCCCCTGTAATCAAAGTTCACATGTGAAATGACACAAACCTTGATTCTTGTAATAATTTTTATTATTTTTGTGATTAGGCACAACAATCATCTTCTTCTCATAGAGATACATGATATTGATGCTTTGGTTTGGAAAGAAAAGCTTTGTTTTCCACCATTTTCATCATAACTAAAGTTTATCAGTCAAATTAGATAACCTTTGATAGTCGTAATGATCTCCATGCTTTTTCTGATGGGGTGCTACAACCATGTTCTTCGCCTTAGGATACACTATATTGATACTTTAGTTTGGTAAAGCTTTCCTTTCCACCATTTACCTTATAAATAAAGTTCATCCATTAAATGAGACAAACTTGGATACCTGCAATTATCTCTATTTTTTTTTGTGATTGGACACTATGACCATACTTTCCTTTATAGGATACACGATATTGATGCTTTGGTTTGGCAAGAAAAGCATTTTTTTCCTCCATTTACCTTATAATCAATGTTCATTTGTCAAATAAGACAAACTTAGATTCTCATAATGATGATCTATGTACTTTTTGTGATTAGGCACTACAACCATATTCTCCTTATTTAGATACTCGATACGGATGATTTGGTTTGGCAAGAAAAGATTTTATTTCCACTATTTACCTTGTGATCAATGTTTATCCATTAAATAAGACAAACTTGGGTTCTCGTAATAATCTCTATTCTTTTTACGATTGGGCATTACAACCGTGTTCTCCTTATTAGGATACACGATATTGATACTTTGATTTGGCATGAATAGGTTTCCTTTCAACCATTTACCATATAATCAAAGTCTATTCGTCCAACAAGACAAACCTGGATTTTCATAATAACGTCCATTCTCTTTTCGATTGGGCACTATAATCATGTTCTCCCTATTAGAATAGACGATATTGATGGTTTGGTTTGTCAAGAAAGGCTTTTCTTTCTAACATTTTCCTTATAATCAAAGTTCAATCGTGAAATGCAATAAACTTGGATACTCGCAATTATCTCTATTCCTTTTATGATTAGGAACTATGACCATATTCTCCTTATTGGGATACATGATAGTGATGCCTTGGTTTAGCAAGAAAAGCTTTCATTCCACCATTTACCTCATAATCAAAGTTCATTTGTCAAATGAGATAAACTTGGATTCTTTTTTTGATTGGGCACTACAATCGTGTTCTCCCTATTGGGAGATAGATATTGATGTCTTGGATTGGTAGGAAAAGCTTTCCTATCCACCATTTTCCTTAGAATCAAAATTTGTCTATGAAATGAGGTAAACCTGGATTCTCGTAATAATCTCTATTCATTTTGTGATTGGGCACTACAGCCATGTTCTTCTTATTAGGATAGATGATATTGATGCTTTAGTTTGGCAAGAAAGCATTTCCTTTTCATCATTTTCCATATAATCAAAGTTCATCTGTGAAATAAGACAAACTTGAATACTCGTAATAATTTTCATTCCTTTGGTGATTAGGCACTACAACCATGTTCTCCTAGAGATACATGATATTGATGCTTTGATTTGGTAGGAAAAGCTTTCCTTTCCACTATTTACCTTATAATCAAAGTTTGTTCGTCAAATAAGACAAGCTTGGATACCTACAATTATCTTTATTCATTTTCTAATTGGACACTATGATTGTACTCTCTTTTTCGGGATACACGATATTAATGCTTTGGTTTGGCAAGAAAAGTATTTTTTCTTTCATTTACCTTATAGTCAATATTCATCCATTAAATGAGATAAACTTGGATTCTTGTGATGATCTCCATTCTTTTTGTGATTAGGCACTACAACCATGTTCTTCTTATTTAGATACATGATACTAATGATTTGGTTTGGCAAAAAAAGCTTTTCTTCCCACTATTTACCTTGCAATCAATGTTCATCCATTAAATGATACAAACTTCGATTCTTGTAATAATCTCTATTCTTTTTTTGATTAGGCACTACAAACATGTTTTCCTTATTGGGAAACACGATATTGATACTTTGATTTGGCACGAATAACTTTCCTTTCCACCATTTACCTTATAATCAAAGTTTGTATGTCCAATGAGACAAACTTGGATTCTCGTAAAAACCTCCATTATTTTTCCAATTGGGCACTATAATCATAGTCTCCCTACTAAGATACACAATATTGATGCTTTGGTTTGGCAAGAAAGCATTTCATTTTCACCATTTTTCATATAATCAAAGTTCATCCGTGAAATGAGACAAACTTGAATACTCATAATAATTTCCATTCTTTTTGTGATTGGGTACTACAACCATGTTCTCCTTAATGGGATACACAATATTGATGCCTTGGTTTTACAGGAAAAGCTTTTCTTTCCACCATTTCCCTTATAATCAAAGTTTGTTTGTCAAATAAAACAAACTTGGATTCTCGTAATAATTGCCATTCTTTTTGTAACTAGGTGCTACGACCATGCTCTCCTCATTGGGGTACACGATATTAATACTTTGGTTTGGTAGGAAAAACTTTTCTTTCCACCATTTACCTTATAATCAAAGTTTATCCATATCCATAAATGAGAGAAACTTGCATACTCGCAATTATCGCCACTCTTTTTTGGATTGGGCACTATAATCATGGTCTTTTCATTGAGACACATGATATAGATGCTTTGGTTTGGCAAGAAAAGCTTTTATTTCCACCATTTACCTTATAATCAAAGTTGGTTCTTCAAAAACTTGGATTCTCATAATAATATTCATTCATTTCTGATTAGGCACTATAATAATCTTCTCCATATTGGAATACACGATATTGATGCTTGGATTTAGGAAGGATAGGTTTTTTTTCTACTATTTCCCATATAATCAAAGTTCATCTATCAAATGAGACAAACTTTGATTCTTAAAATAATCACCTTTCTTTTTGTGATTAGGCATTACAATCAAGTTCGCCACTTTGGGATACATGATTTGAAGTCTTGGTTTGGTAAGAAAAGCTTTTCTTCCCACCATTTTTCATAGAATCAAAGTTCATCCATCCAATAAGACAAACTTAGATTCTCATTATAATCTTCATTCTTTTTATGATTGGGCACTACACCCATGTTCTCTTCTTTAGGATACATGATGTTAGCACCTTGGTTTGGCAAAAAAGCTTTTCATTCCACCATTTTTCTTATAATCAAAGTTCATTCATGAAATGAGACAAACTTGGATTCTCGTAATAATCTCTATTTTTTTGTGATTGAACACTACAATCATGTTCTCCTTATTGGGATACATGATATTGATCTTTGGTTTGCAGGAAAAGCTTTCTTTTTGACCACTTCCCTAAAATAAAAGTTTACCTATCAAACAAGACAAACTTGGATTTTCATAATAATCTCTATTATTTTTGTAATCGAGCACAACAACCATGTTTTCCCCATTGGGATACATGATATTGATGCTTTTGTTTGGCAGGAAAAGCTTTCCTTTCCACCATTTTTCACATAATCAAAGTGCGTCCATCAAATGAGACAAACTTGGGTTCTCCTAATAATCTCCATTATTTTTGTAATTGGGCACTACAACCATGGTCTCCTCATTGGGATAGACGATATTGATGCTTTGGTTTGGCAAGAAAAGCTTTCGTTCCACCATTTACCTTATAATCAAAATTTCACCATCAAATAAGGCAAACATGGATTCTCATAATAATCTCTATTCTTTTTCTAATTGGGCACTATAATCATGTTCTCCCTATTAGGAGACAGGATATTGATGGCTTTCCTTTCCACCATTTTCCTTAAAATTAAAATTTATTCGTTAAATAAAGCAAACTTGGATTCTCATAATAATCTCCACTCATATTGTGTTTGGGCTCTACAATAATGTTCTCTTCATTGGGATACATGATATTTATGCTGTGGTTTGGCAAGAAAGCTTTTTCTTTTCACCATTTTCCTTATAATCAAAGTTCATATGTGGAATGAGACAAACATGGATACTAGTAATAATTTCCATTCTTTTTTTGATTAGGCACTATAAGCATGTTTTCTTTATTGGGATACATGATATTGATGCCTTGGTTTGCCAGAAAAAGCTTTTCTTTCCACCATTTGCCTTATAAACAAAGTTTATCCATGAAATAAGACAAACTTAGATACTAGAAGAATCTCTGTTCTTTTCGTGATAAGGCACGATAATCATGTTTCCATCATTGGGATACATGATATTGATGCTTTAGTTTGACATGAAAAGCTTTTATTTCCACCTTTTCCTTTGTAATCAAAATTAGTCTATCAAACGAGGCAAACTTGGATTCCTGGAATAATCTCTGCTCATTTTGTGTTTGGCACTACAATGATGTTCTCCTCATTGGGATACACAGTATTAATGCTTTGGTTTAGCAAGAAAGCCTTTTATTTTCACCATTTTCCTTATAATCAAAGTTCGTATGTGAAATAAGACAAACATAGATACTAGTAATAATTTCTATTTTTTTTGTGATTAGGCACTACAAGCATGTTTTCCTTGTCGGGATACACTATATTGATGCCTTGGTTTGCCAGAAAAAGCTTTTCTTTCCATAATTTATCTGTGAAATGAAACAAACTTGGATACTGGAAGAATCTCTATTTTTTTTGTGATTAGGCACGACAATCATGTTCCACTCATTGGGATACATGATATTGATGCTTTAGTTTGACAAGAAAAGCTTTTTTTTTCCACCTTTTCCTTTGTAATCAAAATTATTTTGTCAAATGAGACGAACTTGAATTCTTGTAATAATCTCCTTTCTTTTGGTGGTTGGGCGTTGAAATCATGCTCTCCTCTTCAAGATACAAGATATTGATGCCCTAGTTTGGCAAGAAAGGCTTTTCTTTCGACCATTTTCCATAAATTAAAGTTCATCTATCAAATGAGACAAACTTGGATTCTCGTTATAATCTCTATTCTTTTTGAGATTGGGCACTACAATGATGTTTTGCTCATTGGGATATATGATATTGATGCTTTGGTTTGCCAAGAAAAGCTTTTTTTCACCATTTTTCTTATAATCAAAGTTCATCCATTAAATGAGATAAACTTGGATTCTCCTAATAATCTCTATTCATTTTGCCACTCGATGCTAGAATCTTATTCCCATCATTGGCATACACAATATTGATGCTTTAGTTTCGTAAGAACGGCTTTTCTTTTTGCCATTCCCCCTATAATGAAAGTTCATCTGTCAAATGAGACAAACTTGGATTCCTGTAATAATCTCTATTTTTTTTGTGATTGGGCACTATAATCATGTTCTTTTCATAGAGATACATGATATTAAAGCTTTGGTTTGGCAAGAAAAGCTTTTCTTTTTGCCATTTACCTTATAATCAATGTTTATCTATCAAAAGAGACAAACTTGGATTGTCATAATGATCTTTATTCTTTTTGTGATTGGGCACTACAATCATGGTCTTCTTATTGGGATACACGACATTGATGATTTGGTTTGGTAGGAAAAGCTTTCCTTTCCACCATTTACCTTACAATCAAAGTTCGCCTGTCAAATGAGAAAAACTTGAATTCCCGTAATTATCTCCATTCTTTTTATGATTAGGCACTACAATCATTTTCTCCTTATTGGGACACACGATATAGATGCTTTGATTTGAAAAAAAAAGCTTTTTTTCACTATTTTTCTTATAATCAATGTTCATCCTTCAAATGAGAACCTTGGGTTCTCGCAACAATCTCCATTCTTTTTATGATTGGGCACTACAACCATGCTGTCCTCATTAGGATGCATGATATTGATACTTTGGTTTGGCAAGAAAATCTAATCTTTCCACCATTTCCTTTATAATCAAAATTGTCTATCAAATGAGACAAACTTGGATTCTTGTAATAATCTCCTTTCTTTTTGTGACTAGGTACTGAAATCATGTTCTCCTCTTCAAGATACATGATATTGATGCCCTGGTTTGGCAAGAAAAGCTTTTCATTCCACCAATTTTGGTATAATCAAAGTTCATCCATCAAATGAGAGAAACTTGGATTCTCATTATAATCTTTATTTTTTTGAGATTGGGGGCTATAATCATGTTTTCCTTATTAGGATATAGGATATTACTGCTCTAGTTTGGCAAGAAAAGCTTTTCTTTCCACTATTTTTCTTATAATCAAAGTTCATCCGTCAAATGAGACAAACTTAGATTCTTGTTATAATCTCCATTTTTTTTCAGATTGGGCACTACAATCATGTTCTCCTCATTGAGATGCATGATATTGATGCTTTGGTTTGGCAAGAAAAGCTTTTCTTTCCACCATTTTCCTCATAATCAAAGTTCGTCTATTAAATGAGGCAAACTTGGATTCTCATAATAATCTCTATTCATTTGGCTATTCGGCACTAGTATCTTATTCCCCTCATTATCATACGCAATATTGATACTTTTGCTTGGCAGGATCAACTTTTCTTTCTGCCATTTCCCCATTAATCAAAGTTCATCGGTTAAATAAGACAGACTCAGATTCTCATAATAATCTTTATTCTTTTTATGATTGGGCACTACAATCATCTTCTTCTGATAGAGATACAAGATATTGATTCTTTGGTTTGGCAAGAAAAGCTTTTCTTTTTGCCATTTACCTTATAATCAATATTCGTCTATCAAATGAGACAAACTTGGATTCTTGAAATTATCTCCATTCTTCTTGTGATTGGGCACTGTAGACACCTTAGTTTGTCTAAGCTAATTTTTAACAATCTAGGACATTAACGTGAAATGGGGCAATGATGTGGCATATGGATCATATTAAAGATAAATGCAAATATGTGGCATCAAAGGACATAGTTTAAGGTGTCTGAGGATAAAAGATAAGAGAAAATTCACAAATTTGCTTGAATGTATCGATACATGGTTCTCATGTATCGATACAATGCTCCAACAATCTAAAAATTTGAAATGTCCTTATTTGTATCGATACAACATGTAAATCTATCGATACATTAGCTTATGTATCGATACAGGAGCTCATGTATCGATACTAGGCCACGCCAAGACCAAAACGTGCATTCTGTAAAGAAATATAGCGATACATAACAACATGTATCGATAGAATGGTTCATAGTATCAATACAATGTTCATTGTATCGATACACTTAAGGATTTTGGACCAACTGTATCGATACAATCTGTAATGTATCAATACATGCAAGCCATTTTCCATGATTTGAGAATTTTTAACTCGTCCACTATTGATCAAAAACTCAATTTTAACTCGTTTCTTTGCATGAAAAAAGATCAAAACCCATATCAAATTATGAATTTGGATCTTTGAATTAATCAAAACATTTTTGAAGTCTAAATTAAATCAAAAAGGTCAATGTCACATGATCACCCTACTTCTCCCTAGTTTGTCGACCAAGATCTCTATCAGCCACCCTATTTGTTGGAAAATCATTTCAGCATTTAAACCAACCACCCTATGTCCATCACATTGGCAGCAAGTTGCTCCCTACAGCCACTCCATAGCCACCGAGCTGACATCATTTTGTCCCCCTTGAGAAATGACTAAAAACACCTTTAATTTGGCTCTAAATTGTTGGTAAAACTAGGCCACTTATATCTCAGCTTGGGGACTTCAGATTTTAACTCATTTTCAACTTCGAAAACACATTCACACATCAAGAAAACCAAATCCCGTAGCTCTTCACTTAGCACCCAAAAACAGCCCCAAAACACTCACTCTCAACTGCTACACATTTTGAAAATCACCTTCATCCATACCAGAACCAAAGCCTTATTGTTTCTCTCTTTTTCTTGCTTATTAACAACAAGGAAAAGAGGGAAATTCAAGCTATCTTTGCCGCTCCAACTGTTTGGCCAAAATGTAAAGTTTTGTTGGTGTAACTTCCTACTTTGTCCCTTTCATTTTCTATTCTTCAGCATCTTTATCATTTTACTAAGCTCTCTATGTTTCCAATACCCTCTTAGGATCCTCATACATTATTGTGGCTTTTGATTATGGTAGTTTAGGAATTAGATGCCTTAATGCCCCTTTGATGTGCAAAATGCCACATTTCATCTCTATCATTTTGACAGCTCTTGTTCATGCATTTTATGCCATATCCATGCATCTTGTTATGATTAATCCATGTATGAATCCTTAGCCTAACATATTTCAAGCATATTTATACATTAGCTTGCATCTTGTCATGAATATTGTCATTTTCAGCATCCATAACATTTTTTTTGTCAAAGTGCATAACACTTTTTTTGTCTAGACCATTGGTAATGTTAGCATCACTATTAATGTTATGTGCCATCCTCTTGTATGCTTATTGTCTTCTCCTTGTCTAAATGCATGTTTGATGGGTACCAAGATTTGATTTTCAAAACCTTCCTAAGCCAAGCATGTTAACCTCAACCAATAAGGATTAGCATGGACTTAGCATTTTCTTTAAAGTAAGCAAAAAAAATGTTAGGGAAGATGAAGTTTTCTAGATCTGTAATCCTAATTAAACGAGCTCAAAACTTCTGATTTTCCAATGAAAATGGCTTTGCACTTTTCCCTACATGTTTATGTCTTATTTTTGAGTCAAAACCTTGAGTGGTATGATCAATAGGTTGCTTCATCATCCCAAATTACACTGGGGCTGTGCATATGAGTTTGTGACATTTATGCCACTCTTTCCCTTCAGTCATGGATGTTCAAATGTTGATGACTCAAGTTTGGACCTGTAAACATAGAGAAAATAAGGAATATGCCCTGCTTTGTTTTGTCCCCTACTAGTAGCATCACTATTGCAAATTAAAAAATCACTTTAAAATCCTAAACCTGTTTTCATGAATTTTATAATATTTTTCTTTGAAAGTGTGTCAAAATATCTTTAAAACCTAAACTATCTAGAATCCCTAGAATTAACAAAGTGCATTTTGGTTGGGCACTTTAGGCCCACTAAATGATTTTTCCAAATCTGTCCAACATTTTTCCTAAAAGGTCATAGAATTCCCTTTCTGGGAAGATATTATTTGCAATTTTTTGATACCAAACAAGTCTGAAATGATTTTTCAAATTTTGACACACCCTTTTCCTTACATGCTCTGTCAGTAGCGAAATTTACCCAAATTTGAAAATTTATTCCCTCGAAAAGTGATTTTTTGGGTTGTTGGAAATATTTTTACATTAACCCTTGTCAAGTTACCTTTCTAACGGTATCTTGTTCACCCTCTAAATCCTTCAAACCAATCTAGAATAAACTGGGAAAGTGGGATCACGTGATCCCTGTTCTCAGCCATGGTCAAAATTTTATCTCGAGACATTTGAATGCCACCATATCACCCTGATCAGCCTCAAGAACATGCTTTGACCTCCCATAGGCTTGTATCAAGGTGCAAACATATTTTACATCTTTATTATCCTCAGTCATAATAATTTCCTATGCCAAAAGTCATCAAAATGCTCACTCGTTTTCTAAATTATAAAGTTTTGTCAACTTAATTTTTCCAACTCAACTTTATTAAAGAATGTCAGACATGTCACTTTTGAGGATACTTTAACCCTAACCTTCCAAGGCAATACTCCAACCCCACTTTTCAAAATTAACAAGATTTAAAAATCTTCTTTTGTCAAATTTATTTGTCATCCATGGGAATACTCCAACCCTATCTTTTCATGGGGATACTCCAACCCTGTCTTTCAACTATTAAATTTTTCTTCTTCTTAGACTTCCATGAATGTGTCAAACAAACCTCGCTCAATTAAGGAATCAAGATGCTTCTAAAAATTATTGATTTGGTTATTCCTAAATAGTTGATGCCAATTGTAAGATAAATTCCAATAGTCCATCCCTTTTCTTTATCATTAAATCGAATGATCCATGTTATGCTACTTTATTTGTTGTGTTACTAACATAATTTCTTTATGATGATTATTTACATTCATGTTTTCCAATCATTTCAAATAAAATTAAAGGTAATGTTCTGCGTGGGTATCTCTCCTGTGCCTATAGTAGAATATTCCATTTTCAAAGTAAAATCTAGAGGTCATTTTTATTGAAAATTTTTATATTCCCTATCACTCTGGGGTGTATATAAGATTAAATCTTTTCATCAAAACCTAGATTTGCATTTTTAGAAAATTCATGCATTAAAAAGGGGTTATATCAAAATATGACGAGTTTAGATTGAAAGAATCAAAATCGAGATAAGACATATGTTCCACTGTGGGCGTTGAGAAAAGGTTCATGCCTCATCGTGCATAACCAACTCCTAAACCTAAATGGTGAATCTTTGTATTACATAGACAATGGGATCAATGTTTCAGGTTTTGTAACTCAAGACATAGGTTTCAATAGGCATCCGATCATGCCTAGCCCAAAATGATTGGTGGCAACTCCAAGCGTTGGCCATTATGGTCATCTGAGACCAATAAGATAAGCGATTCATCTTATGGTCCCGTTCACTATATTACAAGTTAAGAATCTGTACTTTCTCGTTCTCATCACGTCAGGAAGGAAAAATCTTGGTCAAGAAGATATTTCTAAGTCAGAAAAATATTTTAAGGTGTATGCACCCATAGATCCGTGAGGATCCATCCTTGGGCATGTTGTGACAGCTTGGCGACTCCACTGGGGACAGTATAGAGAGTTAGCCAATAACTAGCCGTGTCTTGTTAGGTTCCCGATTTTTGGGATTTTCAATCATTATTTAATTGACCCTTTTTTCATTTGGTCAACTAATTTTTTGTTTGACATGATTGTCTGGATTGTCTTATTTTCGAATAATCATTAGTTTAATAAAAATGGTAATACAGGAGTAAGCAAAATGGTTTAATCAATTCCCCGTCACATACCACGTACTTGTATGAGCATTAACGTCCTGCCAAACTCCATGGCATGGTTATAACCCAATCATTAGGAGGAAGTGAGCTATCTGCCTTTGTGAGTAACCCTTCGTATAGGCATGGTAATAACTTCCTGGATGTAAATTACCTATGTCTCTTATGAGTAACCCTCTATATTTGCATAGGGAAATACATCCAACGGATTAGACCCATTTCGCAAAACCAACAATGGGTTTAGGATTGAGGTCTTTCAATTATCCATATTGGATGGAAGAGCAATTCAAATACCTATTGGTGTCAACTTAAACCTCATATAGTGAGCCCTATGAGCTAAACCATGTAAAATCATACAGAATGCTTCTAGAACACCTAAAGAATAGGGTCACTCGAGGAAACATTTTTAACCTTTACTGTTAATTACCATAATTTCATAGGTGACAATGAGTATATAATTGTCACCCACATCTGCATTTTTATCATTTATCAAGGCATGCCATCGTGCCACCCAAACGATGGCTAATCTTTGCCTAAATAAGTGATGGTGAGCAAAAACCCACTGCTCGTAATGTTTATGCTGTAAGTCATTATGCTGTTTGAGTCACAGCAACGCGCATTTGCACTAGTGGTGATAAAAAAATATTACTACTAGTCAATGATTTTTCCATCAAAATAAGATATTACATCACCTTATGAAGGGTATATTGCATCCTAGCATGTTGAAATGCTACCCGTTTCTCATCTCACAACCTTAGTTGAGATATGTTATGAATATTTTGTTCTGATGTTCTTAAATTCTTTATTTGCTTACATTTGTCTCCTATATGTTCCACTAACTTATTTTCCTTTTACTTGTGTTTTGGTACATGCATCATCTTATCATAACTATCATGACTATCATTATTTTGGGATAATTGTTCTAGTTTAATGTTCAGCAAGGGGCATCATTTATTGAGCAATAGCATTATCAAAATCTTTAAGAACATTGAAACATGGTTAGAAGGTCGCCAACATTAAGACAAGGACATCCTAAAGCTCGACTATGTCTCAAAAATGCATGAAGAGGTCAAGATAAGTTTTTGTCAAAATGATTGTCGAGAATTGAAGCACATTTGGGATAGTTGGAATAACAACGAGAAAGAAGCCTTCACGAAAAAGTGCAAGGATATAGCTCTTTTACTTCGAGATCAATTGGATGATGGCTTGCTATGAACAGTTGCATAGTTTTGGAATCTAGCCTATCGATGTTTCACCTTCAATCAACAAGATTTAGTCCTTACCATTAATGAATACATAC
The DNA here is from genome assembly GCA_038381775.1 of Adansonia rubrostipa. NCBI lineage: Eukaryota > Viridiplantae > Streptophyta > Magnoliopsida > Malvales > Malvaceae > Adansonia > Adansonia rubrostipa. Next base: position 6,299 of record JBBYHM010392982.1, on the reverse strand, counting down.
CTCTACTCAACATAGAAAGGGCTAGTTTGATCGGATTTACTGCAAAGCATTATCGTCTCCTCCATTGAAGAAAAGGTTAAGTCAAATTCTTGGAGCCATAAAAGCATAGGTTGACAATCATGTCAAAGTAAAAGGGAGAATGAGTGCATCTTTTGGGCTAACTTGAAAGAGGCCATGGTAAATTTTTCTAACCAAAAAAAGGTTTAGATGTCTACGCTCTATCAATCTATGGGCTTGTCATATTACCGAAGACTTTGAGTTATGTAGAGGTGGTAGTCACAGATTTCTTTTCTCGCCTATGTTGCAACATCAACCCTGCTTCTGCCATCATCATTGAAACTGTCCACATCCTCAGCTTTAGTAAAAGAACGAGAACAAGAAGGCTTATCGGGTGTGCCCCACTACTCCAAATATGGTTCCTAAGTTATCTCTATATTAGGGAGGAAAAAACTAGGTGAAATTTTTTCTTCAAGTTCAGTCCTTTTCCATAATATTCAAGGAAGAATGTCATCAAGATAAGACAAAAAAGCATTGGGTCGAGGAATAATGAAATGTTAAGGAGGAAAAAATCATATGAATAGCCCCATGGGTGCTCCCTCAGTCGATTATGTACAGATGTGGAGACTACACTTGTGTACCGCTCCTAGATTATGGGGAAACACCAGTTATGCTCTTTTATTGGTATTGCATTAGTTCTAGTGCCAGTAATTCATCTCGTTCTTCGAAGACTTAGGACATTGGGATTTTCAATGCAAAGAGCCTAATTATAAAGTGAAAGTCCAGTTAGCTTTCCAAGCTTAGAAGAAGGTCTATTGTATGGAAAGATACTGGAGAGGAAGCCCTACCACTCCTAGATACGAAAAATGGAGACTCCACTATATCAATGATCCATTGCCACCACCTAACTCTAGGATACTGTAAATCCTAATAGAGGAATCACTTTTTGAGATCGAGCTACTTAGGAGGGAGTTTGAGCAAGAAAAGGCATCCTTAGCCATAAAAATCTCTCAACTTAAGGAGGAAAAGGGCCAGCTAGAGATGGATATCTATCTTAGGAGTAGTGAAATGGATCGAGTCATTAGCTTTAATGACCTCGAAAGCCTAACCAAGGATTATGTGATGCTCCGAAATGCTAACAAGTCTCGACATATTGGCAAGACATTAGTCAAATAGGAAGCGAAAATTGCCACTCTTAATCATGAGCTGAATTAGCAAAAAAGAGAAGTCAAAACCAGCAAAAAAAAGTTCATGAGGGCACGTGCTCTTGCTTCCACCTACCAACGAAGGAATCAAAGACTCGAGGCCCAAGTATAAGATGCAAGAGCTACCAAGGTTTAAAATGAAGCCCTCACTTATAGAATCCAAGAGTTAGAGCAGTCTCTCCAGGTTTATCAATGTTATATCAATGGCCTAACAAGGGCTTTCAAGTAGCGCGAACTAGATTGGCAAGTGACAATCGACCAAGCATGTTTGAATTACCAAGAACAACATCAGCACTTCACCGAATAAGTTTAGATGGCTCAATAAGAGGTGGATGACATGATTGAAGCAGCTCGATCCATAAGGTGAGACATCGTACTTGTTAAGGATCGTGAGCATAACTTATGGGTTTTCTTGATCATGTGATTACATAATGTAATCACATTAGATACTTTCAGATGTAATCATGTCGTAAAAGAATAAATCCTTTGGTGACTTTATGAATAATGTTATTAATGAAGCTGTTCTAAGAATCAATTGTCTCTAATGCATATACACATTTTATTTCACCATTTTTCATTACACTTGCATCAATCATTCATTATCTTAACTCATCATTGCATCATAAATGCTCATCAATAAATACATTCTTAAATAAAAGTATAATATGAGAATTAGACCATAAAATTGTAAAGGATTCCAAGATCAATTAGGAACACGAAACCTTACATCATACACCACTATAACACATAACATCGTAAGCAAATCAGGGAGAGTGATCATGAATCTCGTATTGAGTGACTTAAGTTAATGGTTAAGGAATCACAGGACTAGATGCTCCGTTCAGCAAAGCAAAATGCAAACTCAAATTGCGACACTTATGGAACTAATGGTAGCCTTCATAAAAGAAAAAAGGCAATCCAGCATTGCTAATGTGAGGAATGATCCTTCTAACACTAAAAGTCCCCTACCAATAATCTAAAACCTACCCAAGGGGAAACTAGGCAAGAACAACGGCCTGCTCCTACACTTGCCACTCAAGCTTCACCAGTCATCTACTTAAATCCCATTGCGGTTGGTTAATTCATTCCTGGTACTCAATGGGTGAACACAGGAGTCTTACTGGCAGATCTAATAACCCTTGACATGAGGAACTAGAGAAAACAGAAGGTCAAAAGTCCACCATGATTGCGAAAGAAGTGAACAAATTGTAGCTAATGGAAAAATACCTCTAAGCTATCGAGGATAGTGACAAGTTCATAGCTTTTGATAGGTAATCACTGTCTTTGGTGTCCAACCTTATCGTTCCCTTAAAGTTTAAAGTCCTAGAGTTTGAAAAGTTTAATGGAACCATCGACCCTTTTGTCCATGTTCGAATGTACCTACGAAAGATGGCTGAGTATGAGAAAAATGAAAAGCTCCTCATCCATTGCTTCCAGCACAGCTTTATTGGGGCAGCAGCTTAGTGGTATATTGAGCTAGACAATATGAAAGTCCAATCATAGGCCGACTTGGCTAAGGCCTTTCTAAATCAATACCAGCATGGGTCAGATTGGATGCTAGATCAACTTTCCCTAATGAATATCGAGAAAAGATCCACTAAAAGTTTTAGGCAATGCGCCCAAAGGTGAAGAAAAAAAGCAGCCCTAGTCTAGCGTCCCTTTATAGAAAAAGAGATAACAGTCACTTTTATTCACACTTTATGTGCTTCTTATTACGAGAAGCTCATAGGAAATGCCATAAATAAATTTGCAGACCTAGTCCTCTCTAGAGAAATGATTGACGCAGCCATTAAGAGTGGTAGAATGTCATCTGAGGAAATGTCTGGATCGAGCAAGAAGCCTATTACAGTAAGAAAAAAGGAAGGAAAGGCTAATGCCATAAGTTATGCTAGCTCATCTCAGCCAAAATGGCGTCAAATACCTGACCCTTACTACCTAAGCACACTATTTCTCTCTGTGTCACAATACCCTCCAGCCAATTAATGCCATAACGTACAGCCCATCCTTTGCAATCTTATCCAACCCACCACAAAGCTACCCTCCATAAGTTTGCCAAAGTACTAATCGAGCAACCAATAGTGCACCCAACACTTGAGGTGCAAATCAATAAAGATAATATTTTTATCCCATCCCTATGACCTATAAGAAGCTCTACCAAACCTTACTCCTAAATCATTTAATGGCCCCAATCTATGTCCTGAAAAAGAAGCCACCATACTCGCAATGGTACAACCCTAACACCCACTATGAATACCATGCTGGGATAGCAGGGCATGACATTAAGAACTACATATCTTTCAAATGAAATGTGCAAAATCTAATTAACTCAAAAGTCCTGCAGTTTGGGATGAACTAGGGACCAAATGTTGCCACCAGTCCTTTACCAAACCACGCTGAGCTAGCAACAAACATGATCGATATTAAAAACAAATATGAAGTCAAGGCAGGCATGGAGGATGTAAGGATGCCAATGTTCTTGATCTGGCTGGCATTGATTCAGGTCAGGTTGCTCGATGCAATAGAAAAATTAGAAAATAATCCTGACAACTTTTATGACTTTTACGTAGTTATAGGTCATACCTTACAAACACGCAGGGAGCTTTAGTCCATGGTTCAAAGAATAATGAATAAAGGCCAGATAGAATTCTATCATGAAATCACTTACTAGTGAATCTATCAACATGATAGGAGACGAAACCATGTAGCCGCTTTATAGGAGAAACTGATCCCTCATTCTTTATGGCAACTCAAGTCCTGAGGTCAGTTTTTTGACACCTACACCAAGTTAGTTGTCAAGGTACCTAAACGATTCCGTATAGGAGAACAAAGCTATCCTATGGAAGTACAAGAATTATGTAGTGATGATTGGAGAACTAACTCCCGCAATTGCTACAATGGAACTGTCAGAATTTAGTCACCTAACCTGTGGTAATAGGTGTTATGCTCATTCAGCTCAAGAAAAATAGAAGGTTGATGTATCTCTAAGCACTAGTACCACTCAGGCCCAGGCAAAGAATTTTGAGCCCGAGAAAGTCAAGGAAATAGTAAGTGAAAGAGAAGCCATGAAGTTTTTCAAGTTCATCAAGCACAACGAATACTACATTGTAGACCAGTTAAGTAAACAACCCATAAAGATTTCTATGCTATCTCTACTCCTTAATTCAGAGGTTCACCGAAATGCATTACTAAAGGTGTTAAACGAAGCATATGTGCCACCACATGTCTCTGTGGATAAATTAGATCAGCTAATGGACAACATCATGGCCGATAATTATATCTCTATCACTGATGATGAGATACCACCCAGAGGCAGAGGCAGTTATAAAGCTCTGCATATCACTACCTATTGCAAAGGCTGTGTTAGCTATATAAGCTTTGAATTAATCTTAGTTTTAATATAACTTAAACTTAAGCTTAATTAGCTTGTGTTTAATTGCTTTCAAGATTAGTATTTTTTCATAAAATATTTTGTAAATACTTTGAAAAATACTAGAAAGTGTTTCAACTCCATTAAGCACTTAAAAATGTGTTCTTATCCTTGAAAGGTAAACAATTCAAGTTAATGAATTATGAAAATTCGAGGCAAGTGAGGTCGAGGTAGAGAACGTAGGCAATTAAGGTCGAACCTCTATAAATCATTGAGTTTGCTTTTTCTTTCCCTTTTCTTTAATTATTTATTTTTATTCACTAACTTGCACTCCAAAACTTATTATTTAGATTTCTCAATTTTATTTATCAAAGTTTTAGTTTATTAAAATTTTAAAAATTAATTCACCCCCTCTTGATTTCATTCACCTAAAAGGTCTAACCATTGGTATCAGAGCTTGTGTCTCATTATTATAAGCTTAAAATCCTTGAGCAAAGATTTGCAAAAGACCAAGCAAATGGCTAGTGGTGATATTTTCGGCATGGGCCAAGAAGGATATTCAATCGTGAGGCCTCCTCTTTTCAACCATGAAGATTATGCTTATTGGAAAACAAGGATTAGGCGATTTGTCCAAGCAAATGATTATCAAGTTTGGAAGATAATCATGAAAGGCCCACTCATCCCAACAAAGATGATAGGTGATCTTGAAGTTCCCAAGGAAGAATAGGAATGGGATGAGAAAGACACCAAGATGGCTCAACTCAATGCCAAGGCTATGCACACACTTTTTTCTGCATTAAGCCCCAATGAGTACAATAGGGTGTCTTTGTCTGATAATGCTAAGGAGATATGGGATAAGTTAGCTATCACACATGAATGGACTAATCAAGTCAAGGAGTCCAAGATAAGCATGCTCACTCTTGATTATGACATGCTCAAAATAAAACTAGAGGAGAGCATCAAGGACATGTCTGATAGATTCACGGACATTGTAAATAGCTTGAAGGGTCTTAGAAAGGTGTATCCTAACAAGAAGATGGTCAAGAAAATGTTAAATAGCCTTCTAATTCATGGAAGCTAAAGTGACTATAATTAAGGAGTTAAAGGACCTTAATCTTCTTGCCTTAGATAAGCTCATCAGATCACTCCTCACATACGAAATAAAGATAAATCATGGAAATAAGCAACCAAGAAAAGTTAGAGTTGCATTAAAGGCTTCCATGAGTAAGGAAGAGGATGACAATGATGAAAATGGTGAAGATATGGAGATGATTATATTTGCCAAGAAATTCATGAATATGATAAGGGCAAATCATCCCAATCTAAAAAGATGAACAAGGTGGTGTGCTATAATTGCAACGAATCGAAGCATGTTAAATCCAATTGCCCATTATTGAAAAAAAAAAAAGAAAAAGGCATTTATAGCAACTTGGAGCAATAGTGACTCTTTCGATGATGATGACTCCAAGGAAGATCCAATTGGCAACCTTTGTTTCATAGCTCTTAATGAGCCTAAGGCAACGTCAAATTCTCTAAATTTAAATTCCTATACATTTGATAAGTTACAAGATGTTTTTGATGATCTTATAGTTAAGTTTGAGGAAAGAAACTCTAAACACAAGAAAATGATTTCAAAATTAAAAATTGAAAATAATTTATTATTGAAATCAAAACTTGTTTTAGAGAATGAAAACAAAGATTTGAAAAATGATTTTAATGACTCCAAGCTA
>JBBYHM010392972.1:0-14263 GCA_038381775.1 Adansonia rubrostipa | reverse complement strand
TTTTCAAATCCAAAGCATCAATATCGTGCATCCCAATGAGAAGAACATGATTGTAGTGCCCATAACAAAAGGAATAGAGATTATTACAAGTATCCAAGTTTGTCTCATTTCATAGAGAAACATTAATTAAAAGGAAAATGGTTGAAAGAAAAACTTTTCTTGTAAATCCAAAGCATCAATATCCTGTATCCAAATGAGAAGAACATGATTGTAGTGCCCATAACAAAATGAATGGAGATTATTACAAGTATCCAAATTTGTCTCATTTCACAGATGAACATTAATTACGAGGGAAATAGTGAAAAAAAAGCTTTTCTTGCCAAATCAAAGCATTGATATTGTGTATCCTAATGAGAAGAACATGATTATAGTGTTTGTAATAAAAAGAATGGAGATTATTATGAGTATCAAAGTTTGTCTTATTTCATGGATGAACTCTAATTATAAGGAAAATGGTGGAAAGAAAAGCTTTTCCTGCAAATCCAAAGCATCAATACGTGTATCCCAATGTGGAGAACATGATTTTAGTGCCCAATAACAAAAAGAATAGAGATTATTATGAGAATCCAAGTTTAACTGATTTCATGGATAAACTTTAATTATAAGGAAAATGGTAAAAGGAAAAGCTTTTCCTACCAAGCCAAAGCATCAATATCGTGTATCGAAATGAAGAGAACATGTTTGTAGTGCCAAATAACCAAAAAAAATGGAGATTATTACGATTATACAAGTTTGTCTTATTCCACGGATGAACTTTAATTATAAAGAAAGAGGTGGAAAGAAATGCTATTCTTGTAAATCCAAAAAATCAGTAACATGTATTCTAATATGGTTAACATGATTGTAGTGCCCAATCACAACAAAAATTTAGATTATTATGAGAATCCAAGTTTAACTCATTTGATAAGCAAACTTAATTATAAGAAAAATGGTGGAAAAAAATTTTCTTGCAAATTTAAAGCAGTAATGTCATGTATCCCAATGTGAAGAACATGATTGTAGTGCCTAATCAGAAAAAGAATAGAGATTATTATGAGAATCCAAGTTCAACTAATTTCATGGATGAACTTTGATTATAAGGAAAATGGTGGAAAGAAAAGCTTTTCTTTCAAATCTAAAGCATCAATATCATGTATCCAAATGAGAAGGACATGATTGTAGTGCCCATAACAAAAAGAATAGAGATTATTATAAGTATCCAAGTTTGTCTCATTTCATGGTTGAACATGAATTGTAAACAAAATGGTGGAAAGAAAAGCTTTTCTTTCCAATCCAAAGCATCAATATCATGTATCCCAATGAGAAGAACATGATTGTATTGCCCATAACAAAAAGAATGGAAATTATTACTTGTATCCAAGTTTGCATCATTTTATGGATGAACTTTGATTATAAAGAAAATGGTGGGAAGAAAAGCTTTTCTTACAAATCCAAAGTATCAATGTCGTGTTTCCCATTATAGAGAACATGATTGCATCTCAACATACCCTGGGGTAGATCCTCGCGGATCTATAGGTGCATATGACTTAAAATATTTTTCTGACTTGGAAATGTCTTCTTGACTGAGACTTTTCTTTCGCGATGTGATGAGAACAAGAATGTATAGATTCTTGACTTGTGATAGTGTGGAAGGGACTATAAGACGAATCACTTATCTTGTTGGTCTCGGATTACCATCATGAAATAGCCAACGCATGGTGTAGCCATCGATTATTTCAGGCTAGGCATGATCGGGTGCCTATTAAAACCTGTATTTTAAGTTACGAAACTCAAAACATCGATCTCGTGGTCTACATAGTACAAAAACTCATCGTTTGGGTTCGAGAGTTGGTTACGCATAATGAGGTATGAACCTCTTCGTGACACCTGAAGTCAGTACCTTTCTAGCTATGTCTCATCTTGGTTTCGATTCTTTCGATCTTACCTCATTACTATTTTAACATAACCCTTTTTTAATGCATGAATCTTATAGAAATATAAATCCAAGTTTTGATGAAAAAGATTTAATCTCATATATGCCCCGAAGAAATAGGGAATATAAAAATTTTCAATAAAATCATTTAGGATTTTAAAGTGATTTTTCAATTTGTAACAGTGCTACTGCCAGCAAGGGACAGAGTAAAGCAGAGGATATTTTTTATTTTCTTTATGTTTACGAGTCTGAACTCGAGTCATCGACATTTGAATGTCCATGACTGAAAGGAAAAAGTGGTATGAGTGTCATGAACTCATTTGCATAGCCTCAGAGTATTTTGGGATGATGAAACAGCCCGTTGATCATACCACTCAAGGTTTTGACTTAAAAACAAGGCACAAATATTTCAGGGACAAGTGCATTTTCATTGCAAAATCAGAAGATTTAAGCTCGTTTAACCAGGATTCCAGATCTAGAAAACTTAATTTTCCTTAATATATTTTGCTAACTTTAAAGGAAATGCTAAGTTTATGCTAATCCTCATTGGTTGAGGTTAACATGCTTGGCTTAGGGAGGTTTTCAGTTTTGGATAGCCATCAAACATGCATTTAGATAAGGAGAAGACAATGAACCTACAAGGGGATGGCACAAAACATAAATGGGGATGCAAACTTTACCAATGGTCTTAACAAGGAAAGTAATATGCACTTTGACAAGAAAATGTTATGGAAGCTGAAAATGATAATGATTCATGGCAAGATGTAAGCTAATGTATAAATATGCTTGAACTATGTTTGGCTAATGATTCATACATGGATTAATCATAACAAGATGCATAGATATGGCATAAAATGCATGAGCAAGAGCTATCAAAATAATAAGGATGAAATGAGGCATTTTGCACATTCAAAGGGCATTAAGGCATCCAAATCCTAAACCAAAGGCCACAAAATGCATGAGAATCCTAAGAGGGTGATGCAAACATGGAGAGCTCATTAAAATGATGAAGATGCTAAAAAATAGAAAATGAAAGTGATAAAGTATAAAGTTATACCAATAAAACTTTAATTTTCGAAATAGTTAGAGCAGCAGAGATGGCTTGAATTTTTCTCTTTTCCTTGTTGTTAATAAGCAAGAAAAAGAAAAAAACAATAAGGTTTTGCTTCTGGTATGGATAAGGGTAATTTTTAGAATGTGTAATGGTTGGGAATGAGTGTTTTAGGGCTATTTATGGGTGGTGAGTGAAGAGCTATGGGATTCTGGTTTTTTTTTTCTAATGTAGGAATGGGTTTTGGAAGCTAAAAATGAGATGGACATAGGGTGGCTAGTTTAAATGCTGAAATGATTTTCTAACAATAGGGTGGCTAATGGTTATCTTGGTCAATAAACTAGGGAAAAGTAGGGTGATAATGTGACATTGACCCTTTTGATCTAATTTAGACATCAAAAAAATATTTTAATTAATTTAAAAGTCTAAATTCATAATCTGATATCGGTTTTGATCTTTTTTATGCAAAGATACGATTTAAAATTGACTTTTTAAAAAATTAGCCTGGATAAAATAAGGTGTCTACAGCTACCTCTCTTTAACCATTACTGAGAATAAAAAATAAGGCAAAGACAAATAGACATTATTTTGTTTGGGTTGGAGTGACGCTCCCCAAAACACCTACAAAGAAATAAATTATAATTAACTTTATTATGATAAGTGCAGTGCGACAACGATCTTGATAGAGGTTTAAGTGAATTTTGTAGGGTTTGCCTCCCTACAAGGGTGTTAGGCTTTCTAAGGTTTGACCCCCTAAGGCAGGTATAGAATAACATGGATTTTTGATGTGGTTGCCGCTAGCTTGTATAAGCTTTGACTTAAACTTGGGTGCCACCAGCTCATATAGGCTTTGACTCAGACTTAGTGCCATCAGCTTGTGTGGGCTTTAAAAAGGTGCCACTGACTTTGTGCTTTTAGAAAGGATGCCACTGAGTTGTGGGCTTTGAGAAGGTACCATTGACTTATGGGCTTTGAAAAGGGTGCCACTGACTTGTCGGCTTTAAAAATGTGCCACTAACTTGTAGGCTTTGAAAAGGGTGTCATTGACTTATGGGCTATGAAAAGGGTGCCATTGACTTGTAGGCTTAAGAAGGTTTCTTGATAGGTACCTCCTGAATAATGCTTGATTTAAGAAGCTCAAAGTTCTTAGTAAGGACTCCTTGGAGGTTTGGTGAACTTGGCGTGAAGTAACATTGCAAAAATCATGATGTGTGATGGTAATGTGAATGCATAACGTGGAATGCTGTATGATTACATGTTGTGAAGTCTAATATGAGAGATAGATGTAGCTATTTTTGTATCATTCAAACTCTCATAGGGATGGCGATTCAACTATGGATAAGAATTTTCCTAATCCCGTTAGGGATTGTAGGTTGTACTGGCTTCATTGGGGATGTGACAAAAAATCTATTTTTAAGAATTTGGACAATTTTTCTAACCATTAGAAGGCATTTTCAACAACTTAGAGATTGTTTGCCTGATTAGGTTGATGTTTCTAGTTTTGATAGGATTTAGATAGAATGCATGGGTCAATTTTTGGTTAGCTTAAAATGCTTTTTTTTCTTAAGATGTGGCTTGTGAAAGCAAGAAATAGTTTGGTGTATGGTCATGTTGAACAGGTGTTTGGACATAAAAAGTGCATGATCGATCAGGGCGTGAGTAGAGTTCTCTGTGCTTTTCTCTTTCTTTCAATGTAATATCGAGATGTCCTAATGTATATTCTAATTATCAAACATTATCAACTAAATGATAAGTGCAATGTGAATTGTATAAGGGTTAAAAGAAACAAGGCAATATTTATTCATGACAACAAAGAGACATAACTTAGTATATCTTTTGACAAATAAGTGATAGGGTGGCCAGAAGAATGATCTTTTGGGCAAAAGATGCCTTTAATGATCATGACATAAATGTTCTTTAGGTGCTTTCCAAGATCTTTCTTGAATAATGAATGTGACTAGTATAAGCTGATCTTCGAAAGATCCTTAAGATTGCTTCACTTTGTTTTAAAAGTGATCTCAGTCTATGCCCTATCAAAATTGATCTTCTCAAGTCACCCTTACAGGTTTTCAACTATGGTCAGCTTGGTTGCCCAGATGCTTTTTTTAAATTTTCATCTAGACCCCTTTTTGTTTTTTTTTTGGTTGTTTTTTTCTTTTTTTTTGAAGAATGCCTTTTTAGGTTTTCACCCTTTACGTGTAATATTTCTTGATGGAATCTGAGTTGACTAGGTTGGGTAAGGCATTGCCGTCCATTTTTGACAAGATTAGGGACCCTCTAGAAAAGGCTTGCTTCATGACATATGGTCCTTCCTAATTACGGGTCCACTTGCCCTATACATCTTTATGAATTGGGAGGATCTTCTTTAATACCAATTCGCCTAGGTGAAATTGTCGTGGATGCATCTTTTTATCGTGGGCTTGGATCATGTGTCTTTAATACATTTAACCATGGTAGATGGCTTTCATGCATTTTTCCTCGATAAGGTTAAGCTGGTCGTATCTGTTCTTGACCATTTAGCTTCCTCAAGTTTGGTTTCCATCAAGACTCTAAAAGAAGGGATCTCAACTTCGATAGGCAGTACAGCTTCCACCCCGTAGACAAGAGAAAATAGGGTAGCACTCATGGAAGTGCGAACTGAGGTTCGATAGGCATGAAGTGCAAAGAATAGCTTCTCATGCCAGTCGTTGTAAGTCTCAACCATATTTTCAACTATTCTTTTAATTTTTTTGTTGGCTACCTTGATTGCCCCATTCATCTTTGGGTGATAAGGGATGAAATTATGATACTGGATCTTGAGCTATGAACAGACCACTTGCATCATTTTATTGTTTAAGTTGCTTGCATTATCTATGGTGATGTGGTTTGGGAGGCCATATCTGCATATGATGTCCCACTTAACAAACTTATAGAAGGCCGATCTACTGACATTAGCATTCAAGGTAGCCTCCACCTATTTGGTGAAATAGTCGATCACTACCAAGATAAAGTGATGCCCATTGAAAGCTTTAGGGCTGATTGGCTCGATCACATTCATGCTCCACATGGAGAAGGGCCATGGGGCTGTCATGACGTGAAGTGGCGCTAGAGGATATTGATCTTATTTGCATAGATTTGACACTTATAAAATTTTCAGGTGTAATTGATGCAGTCTCTTTTGACGGTCAACTAGTAATAACCCGCTCTCATGATTTGGTTGGCCATCTGATGTCCATTAGCATGTGTCCCATAAATCCCTTCATGAACTTCATTTAAGATCTTGTTGGCCTCAAGAGTGTCAATTCATCTGAGTAATACTTGATTATGACTCATTTTGTATAAGATTTTTCTGTCAAGAACAAATCCTATAGCCAGCCTTCTGATAGTCCTTTTATCAGTCTCGGTTGCATGTTTAGGATATTACTGATCCTTGATGTAACGAAGGATGTCACAGTACCACGGTAGGCCATCATTCTCTTTTTTGACACTATAACAATGAATTAGAGTTATGTAGATGCTTATTTGGTTAGAAGCAACGTCTGACTCTTAGTTAACTTTAAACATGGATGATAAGGTAGCCGAGCATCAGCTATTTGGTTTTCTTCTTGAGGTAAGTGTCAAAAACTAATATCATTAAATTCTTTCTTTAGCTATGTTGTCAACTTCCCATGCTACATCAGCTTGGCATCGCGAGTTTGCCATTCCCCTTTCAATTGGTAGATGATTAGGGCTGAATCACTGAACACTTGTAATATCTTAACATTCCTCTCAATGGCTGCTTGAAGCCCTATGACACAAGCTTTATATTCTGCGATATTATTCGTGCAGTCAAAATTTAGCCTTGTTATGAATAAATAGTGACTTCTGTCGGGTGACATCAATATTGCCCTAATTCCATGTCCTAGAGCCTTTAATGCTTCATCAAAATGCATATTCCAAGATTGATCTTGGTTGGAGGCTTCTCCATCTTTAGAAATGCACATTAGATCTTCATCTAAGAAGTCAAAATTTAAGGGTTCATAGTTATCTACTGCTCAACTTGCCAAAAAGTTAGCTATCGCACTGCCTTTAATGGCCTTTGGACTGACATAGGCAATATCATATTCAAAAAGTAAGACCTGTCATCTAGCTAGCCTTCCTGATAGTGCAGGGTCTTTGCATAGATACTTGATAGGATCAAGCTTTGCAATCAACCACATGGTGTGATACAGCATGTACTGCCTAAGTCTCTTAGCTGTCCAAACTAAAACACAACATAACTTTTTGACTGTGGAATAATTGCACTCACATTCTGTGAACTTTTTGCTTAAGTAGCAGATTACTTATTCTTTCTTTCCTGACTCATCTTGCTGCCCTAATACATAACCCATAGACTTGTCGAAGACCGCAAAGTAAAAGATTAAAGGTCAATCGAGCACCGGTGGTACTAATGCTGGTGAGCTTGAAAAATAATGTTTGAATTTATCAAAGGCTTCTTGACATGCCTCATTCCACTCTCCCGAATTTTATTTGCAAAGGAGCCAAAAAATAGGGTCGTATTTGGCAATGAGCTAGGATATGAATCTAGCAATATAGTTTAGTGTCCCTAAAAAGCTTCTCACTTTCTTTTAGGTTTAAGGTGGTGGCATATCTTGAGTGGCTTTGTCTGGGTCAACTTTAATCCTTTTTTCGTTGACAATAAAGCCTAGAAGCTTGCGCAAAGTGACTCCGAAGGTGCATTTGGCAGGATTTAATTTAAGTTGAAATTTTCATAACCATTCAAAAAGTTTTTAAAGGTTTATGACATGATCATCCTCTTTCGTTGACTTGGCAATCATATCATTAACATAGACTTCAATTTCTTTGTGCATCATGCCATGGAACAAGGCTACCATGGCTCGCTGATAGGTTGCCCCAGCATTTTTGAGTCTAAATGGCATCACATTATAGCAGAATATCCCCCACATGGTTGCAAAATTTGTTTTCTCCATGTCTTCAGGCGCCATCTTGATCTGGTTATAGCTTGAGAATCCATCCATGAAGGAGAACAAAGAATTCTTGGCCATGTTATCTACCAAAGTGTCGATATGGGGTAGTAGGGAGTTATCCTTGGGACTAGCTCGATTCAGATCCTGATAATCAACACACATTTGTACTTTGCCATCTTTTTTTGGGACTGGGACTATATTAGTAACCCATTATGGATATTTGGCTACTCCAATAAACCCTACATCAAATTGCTTCTTGACTTCCTTTTTAATTTTGAAAAGCATTTTCAACTTCATCCTCCTTAACTTTTACCAGATCGGTTTGCATCCAAGCTTGATAGGTTGCTTTTGGACCACTGTACCAGTGTCTAGTCTTGGTATGTCTTGATATGACAAGGCAAATACATCCCAATATTCTTGGAGTAATTCTATTGACTTTGTCCTAGTCGTTGACTTTATTGAGGTTTTGATTTTAACCTCCTTTCAATCCTTCTGAGTACCTAGATTTATTACTTCCGTTGGGTCTTTATGGGGTATGATCTGCTTCTCCTCTTGCTCAACTAATCATAAGAGGTCTGGTGGTACGAAGCTTTCTTCGATATCCTTGTTAGGATCGACTTTACTAATGTAAATTGACTGCTTGAAATTGATCTTCAACAACTCATTAGACATATCCATATCACTGTCGTCAAGACACCTAAAAGGGTAAAGAAATAAACATTGCAAAAAGCACACACACAACCAAGGGATTTAGATAAAAATGAAGGCAAAAGAGTAATAGAGACAAAAAGGTTGAAAAGTGACAGACAATATGGAATGATATATGCAAAAGTCTTTTCATTGATAATATTTGATAAAAAATGCCTCTTACATAGGACACCTATCTACCTTTGGCTAAAGGTAGGTGGGTTTTCATTTCTTGATGTTACATGAAAGGGACAGGAAAAGTGCAGGGGCTTCCATCATGACCCTGTCATCAAAATCAGGTCTTAGTAGAAGGACACAAATTTTATGGCTTAGTATCTTGGAGATAGAGGCTGTTAAGTGCTCTATTTAAGATGAGCAAGACATCTTTAGCCTTTTGCTCTTTTAGTTGCCTCGGATTGATTTGTTCTCCCAAATGAAATATCTCATAGAGAGACGGGAACATTGTCGGCTTTGATTCCCCTTCTTGACCCAATGATTGTGTCATCTTCTAGTTGTAGATCTTCTTTTCTTGCTGCTTTCTTGAGTATGCATTGGCCTTGAATCCTAAGCCTCTTTTGTTGGCTTGAGTAATGACCTAAACGGCTTGGGCCATCCCTTGTAGATTCTTACAACGCCTTTTTCCAGTGCGGGAACCTTTGCCAATGGTCATTTTTAAACCTGAGTGGGTACTTTTTGATAGGTGGGTTTCAACTATTGGCAATCATTCTCCCACAAATGATGTATTAATGAACTCAAAGGATTAGAAGGATGACTCCAGTGCATCTTTATTAGGCTCTATGTAGATATCCTCAGTGAAAGCAGTGGCGATGATTTTTTTCAACTCTAATGGTGATTACTTTTTCATTTATTACAAATTTGAGCTTCTGATGGAGAGAGGATGGGATGACTCCGGCGGAGTGTATCCATGGCCTTTCGAATAGGCAGTAAGAAGGATTAATATTCATAACTTGAAAGTCCACTTCATATGTGCATAGGCCTATTTAGATTGTGATATTTTCAATTACTCCATGACATGGTCCATCAAAAGCTCAAACTATGGTATGGCTACTTTTAGTGTTAGACTGATCGACAGGGAGTTTGCTTAATGTAGTCGTAGGCATGACATTAAGGGCTGACCTATTGTTTATATGTAATTTAGGCAAAATGCGTCCCTCGCAATGGCTAGTGTATGCAAAGCTTTATAACTACCCTTACCTTCAGGTGAGATCTCATCATTGTGAAGGAGATATAATTATCAGCTATGATATTGTTCACTAGCTGATCCAATTTATCCATGGAGACGTTTGGTGGCACATATGCTTTGCTTACACCTTCAGTAATGCATTTTGATGAACCTCTGAATGAAGAAGCAGAGATAGCATAAAAATCTTTGCGGGTTGTTTGCTTAACTAGTCTAGAATGCAATATTCATTGTGCTTGATAAACTTGAGAAACTCCATGGCTTCTTTTTTACTTACTGTTTCTTTGACTTTCTCGGGCTCAAAATTCTTTGCTTAAGCCTGAGTAGTACTAGTGCTTAGAGATGCATTAACCTTCTGTTTTTCTTAAGCAGGTGGAGCATAACACCTACTGCTATGGGTTAGGTGACTAACTCCTGATAGTTCCATCGCAACAGTTGAGGGAGTTAGTTCTTCGATCGTCACTACTTGATTCTTTATTTCCATGGGATAGCTTTGTTGCTCTTATACAAAAATGGTTTAGGTACCTCCATAACTAACTTTGGTGTAGGTATCAAAAAATAACCCTCAGGACTTGACTTGCCATAAAAAATAAAGGGTTAATTTCTCCTATAAGGTGGCTGCATGGTTTCGTCTCCTATCATGTTGATAGATTCAGCAATAGGTGTAATTTCATGATAGAATTCTATCTAGCCCTCATTTATCATTCTTCGAACCATGGACCTAAACTCTATGCATGTTTGTAGGGTATGACCTATAACTATGTGGAAATCATAAAAGTTGTCAGGTTTGTCTTCTAATCTTTCTGTTGCATTAAGCAACCTGACCTGAATCAATGCCTACCAGATCAAGAACATTGGCATCCTTACATCTTCTATGCTTACGCTGACTTCATATTTGTTCTTAATGTTGATAATGTTTGTAGTTAACTCAGTGTGCTTTGGTAAAAGATTGGCGGCGATATTTGGTCCTTGGTTTTCCCAAACTGCAAGACTTTTAAGTTAATTAGTTTTTACACATTTTGTTTGAAAGATATGTAGTTCTCAATGCAATGCCCTACTGCCCGAGCATGGTATTCATAGTGCGTGTTAGGGTTGTACCATTAAGCGTATGGTGGCTTCTTTTCTAGGACATAGATTGGGGCCACTAAATGATTTTAGAGTAAGGTCTGGTAAAGCTCCTTATAGGTCATAGGGATAGGATCAAGATGTTGTCTTTATTGATTTGCATATCGATTGCTAGGTGCATTATTGGTTGCTTGATTGGTACTTTGGTGAATTTATGGAGGGTAGCTTTGTGGTAGGTTGGATAGGATTACAAAGGATGGGTTGTAGGTTATGGCATTAATTAGCTAAGGGGGTATGGTGATCAGGCGAGAATATAGTGTGCTTGGGTAGTGAGGGTCAGTTATTTGATGCCATTTTGGCTGAGATGAGCTAGCATAACTTATGGCATTGGCCTCTCTTTCCTTCTTCTTACTGACAATGGGCTTCTTACTAGATCTAGATGTTTCCCCGGTAGACATTCTACCACTCTTAATGGTAGCATCAATCATTTCTTTGGAGAGCACTAAGTCTGCGAATTTCTTGGTGGCATTCCCTACGAGCTTCTCATAATAAAGAGCACATAAGGTGTGAATGAAAGTGACTGTCATCTCTTTTTCTGCAAGGGAAGGCTAGACTGGGGCTGCTTTTTCTGTCCACCTTTGGGTGTATTGTCTAAAACTTTTAGTGGATCTCTTTATGAAATTCATCAAGGAAAGTCGATTTGGCGCCTAATCCAACATATGCTGGTATTAATTTAGAAAGGCCTTAGCCAAGTTAGCCCATAATTGAATTTTGACATTGTCTAGCTCAATATACCACCAAGCTACTACCCTAGTGAGGCTATGCTGGAAGCACTGGATGAGGAGCTTTTTATCTTTCTCATACCCGGCCATTTTTCATAAGTATATTCGGACATGAATGGAAGGGTCAATGGTTCCATTAAACTTCTCAAACTCTGAGACTTTGAACTTTAGGGGAATGATAAGGTTGGACACCAAAGATAGCGTTTGCGCATCAAGAGCTCTAAACTTGTCACTCCCCTTGATAGCTTGGAGGTGTTTTTCTAGTAGCTAGAATTTGCTCACTTTTTTTGCCATCATGGTGGACTTTTGACCTTCTATTTTTTCTAGTTCCCCATGGTCAGGGTTATCGGATCTGCTGATGAGACTCCTGCATTTACCCTTTGAGTATGGAGAATGAATTGACCTATTGTAATAGGATTTAGGTAGATAACTTGCAGAGTTTTTCTAGTAGCTAGAATTTGTTCACTTCTTTTACAATCATGGTGGACTTTTGACCTTCTATTTTCTCTAGTTCCTTATGGTCAGGGTTATCAAATCTGCTGATGATACTTCTGCGTTTACCCTTTGAGTACCGGGAATGAATTGTTACAATTTAGGTAGATAACTTGCAGAGCCTAAGCGGTAGGTGTAGGAACAGGTTGTTGTTTTTGTCTAGTTTCCTTTTGGGTAGGTTCTAGATTATTGGTAGGGGAACTTTCAGTGTTGAGAGGATTATTCCTTGTTTCAGCAGTGCTGGCTTACCCTTTTTTCTTTCATAGAGGTGGTCATTAATTCTATAAGTTTTGTGATTTGATTTTGCATTTTGTATTGTTGATAAAGCATCTGGTCTTGTGATTCCTTAACCATTAGCTCAAGTTGCTCAATATGAGCTTCCTGATCACTCTCCATGATTTGCTTATGGCATCGTGTGTTGTAGCAGTGCATGATGTAAGGTTTTGTGTTCCTGATCGATCTCCAAATCCCTTGCACTTTTATGGCCCAATTCCTATATTAGACTTTTATTTAAAAATGTATTTATTGATGAGCATTTATGATGCAATGACGAGCTAAGATAATGAATGATTGATGCAAGTGTAATGAAAAATGGTGAAATTAAATGTGCATATGCATTAGAGACAATTGATTCTTGAAATAGCTTTATGGACTTGTTAGCTTTTCGGAGTGTCATATAATCCTTGGTTAGGCTTTTGAGGTCATCTTTGAAGCGATCCCTTTCTTTAATGACTCAATCCATTTCACCGCTCTTAACATAGATATCCATCTCTAGCTGGCCCCTTTCTTTCTTAAGTAAAGAGATTTTCATGGTGAAGGATGCCTTTTCTCGTTCGAACTCCTTCCTAAGTAGCTCGATCTTAGAATGTGCTTCCTCTATTGGGATTTGCTGTATCCTAGAGTTTGGGTGGTGGCAATGGATCTTTGATACAATGAAGTCTTGACTTTTTATATCCAGGCATGGTGGGGCTTCCTCTCTAATATTTTTCCATACAATGGACCTTCTTCTAGGCTTGGAAAGCTAAGTGGACTTTTGCTTTATAATTAGGCTCTCCGTATTCAAAATCCCAATGTCCCAAGCCTTCAAAGAATAGGGTGAATTACTGGCACTGGAGCTGACGCAAAACCAATAGAGGAGCATAACTAGTATTTCCCCATAACCTAGGAGCGGTACGCAAGTTTAATCTCCATATCTGTACACAATCACTGAGAGAACACCAATAGGGCTCTCCACATGATTTCTTCCTCCTTGATGTTTCGTAATTCCTTGACCCAATACTTGTGCCCGAAATTGGTACCTTACTAGCTATGTCACATCTTGGCTTCGATTCTTTCGATCTTACCTTGTTACTATTTTAACATAACCCTCTTTTAATGCATGAATCATATAAAAATACAAATCTAGGTTTTGATGAAAAAGATTTAATCTCACTTTGGGTTGGGAAATATAGAAATTTTTAATAAAATGACCTCTGGGTTTTACTTTAAAAAATGGAATATTCCACTTTGGTCACAAGAGAGATACCCATGTAGAGCATTACCTTTAATTTTATTTGAAATGATTTGAAAACATGAATGTAAATAATCATCACAAAGGAATCATGTTAGTGAGGCAACAAATGAAGTAACATAACATGGATCATTCAATGCAATGATAAAGAAACGAAATGGACTATTGGAATTTATCTTGCAATTGGCATTGATTATTTAGAAATAATCGAATTGACAATTTTTGAGATGCATCTGGGTTTCTTGATTGAATAAGATTTGTTTGACACATTCATGGAAGTCCAGGAAAGAGGAAAAAATTAATTGCAATTAAAAGATAGGGTTGGAGTATCTGTTCGAAAAGGTAGGGTTGGAGTATCCCTATGGATGACAAATAATTATGACAAAAGAGGATTTTTAAATCTTGACAATTTTGAAAAGCAGGGTTAGGGAATGCCCTCAGAAGGTTGGGGTTGGAGTATCCTCATAGGTGATAAATTATTTTGACAAAAGAAGATTTTTCAATCTTGATAATTTTGAAAAGCGGGGTTAGAGTATCCCCTCAAAAGGTTGGGGTTAGAGTATCCCCAAAAATGACACATCTGACACTCTTTAGAGAAGTCGAGTTGGAAAACTTTA
>JBBYHM010392922.1:0-14268 GCA_038381775.1 Adansonia rubrostipa | reverse complement strand
CCACACCGAATTCCATGCTCAAAACTTTTTTAAAATTATCAAAATCGTAAAGCAACAAAAATAGCAATAAATTAAGGTGAAAATGTAGAGAAAAAAGTCCTAAAAACTTTTGTCAAAGAATTTGTCGATGTATTTTAGGAGTTGCGTGATGGAGACTTGGAGAAGTAGTAGAGAAGTAAGTCAGAAAGACATGTCAAGCATAGCCCAAGATCAAAGGGTGTCAAAAGTTAGGAATTGTCTAGAAGTATTTCGATGAGAATTCAACTGAGGAGAAGACAAGGAATAATAGAAGCAGTCAAATGTTTGCGAATGTGACTTGAGGCTCTGTGCTCTTACTTTATACATTTTGGATCATGTGTAGCGGGCAAGGATTGAATTGTTCATTTTTTTTCAACCTCTAAGTCATATCTATTTGACGATTAGACTTATTCATTATCTTTGGCCCAAGTGAGTAAAGATATAAAAATTTCATTCCATTAACGAAGGGAGTTATAAAGTGTCGCCTTTGAGCTTGCTGCAAGGTTTGAATTGATTGAATTATTATTGCCATTAGCATATGCTAAGTCGCGCTACTATAGGTTACTCATATGAGGTTGCCTTGGCAATTAGATTGGCTTGCGAAATTGTCTTATGACTATCCTTACGCAATCAAGTTCTTGAAATTTTTAGGTCGTCGGTGATTCACCATCAGATGCGAAGATCAAGCTCTGGAGTTTTATTTTTTTTATTATTTTTATTATTATTATTGCATACAAACGAGGCTTGGGGAATAAGATAAAAGAGAGGAATTATAAAACTGTTAAATACTATTTTTAAAAAATAATATATAAATTAATTAAATTAAATTTTAAAATAAAAAATTTTATTTATTGATATCAAGGGCAAAACTAAGAATTTAATGTTGCAGTGGTCAAAATCAAAATGTAGATTTTGGGGGAGCCGCAATAAATTTTTTACTATTTTTTAATTTAAAAATATTTTTAAAATAAAAAAATTCATAAATTGAGGGTGCCGAGGACCCTGCCAGCTCTTTTATTTTCGTCTCTGGTTGGCATGCATTGTTTGCAAGGTTATCAATTTTGTATCAGTTGATACCGATACATATAAATTTTAAAATATAATAATATTAATAATAATTAATTTTATTTTTATTTTTATTTTTATTTTTATTTTAATCAGCATCAATAAATATGTGTTTCGAAGGTATTGGCCAAAAAGCAATGTACCAAGCAGTACAAAATCCGTCATCAAACTAATATAATAATTAAATAAAAAGAGTTTAAAATGTAAAACCTTCTCCCCAAAGTCCCTCTTTTCTCTCGACCGCTATACACGTTTAATTATTTCTCTAAACCGTAACATTTTAAATCAAAAATTGACTTCTACCCTGTAGATTTATTTTGAAGATTTTGCTTATTCCTTCTAAGTTTGTCTTTTTATTTTTATTTTTTAAAAAAAAATTTGAACTTTGAATGCCATTTTCTTGGTGAACTTCGTGAACCTAGTGAACCTAATAGAGTGTAAGCTTTTACCACCTCGCTTTCTCCTCTCCTCACACAGTCAATAGGTAAATCTGTGTAAAGCTTTTAAGATGTCATTAACAGCAGATTTAAGCATTCTTTTAGGATCTAAAAGCAATTTTTGCAGAATAAACATAATTTAAACAAAAGCTACGGTAGGTTTTTAAGATATTTTGATACTGCGTGATGAAAAGCAGTGTCCAGTCTTGGCCTTTAAAGAAGCTGTTGTGTGTTTTGAAGATATTTTTGCTATTGTAACATGTGGACATAAACTAGATTTATCAAGTAAAAAGGAGCGTGTAGTGCATGGGAGTCCAGCCATGCAGACTAGGTCTCAAGCTAAAAATTTCAAGTTTGGGCTTAAGCCATAATTTTTTTAGTATCTTAAATATAATTAAGTTTAAAATGGATGGGAATGGGAATGGAAATGGAAATAGGCTAACTTAAAAATGTGAATGATGGTGATGAATGATCTTCTTTATACTGTTTTCGAATTATTTCAATTTCATATGCATATTTGCTTGATCATGATTTTGTATTTGTTATTTTAACGTTTAATGTTTTGAATTTGATCTTATTTGATTTGTTAAATAAATAATTTTATTCATATTAAATTTATTTAATGATGCTTTGTATTTGATGAAATTTTTTTTTAAAATATTATATATATTATATAATTGATAAATATTTAATATTTATAATAATTTAATTTTATTATTTAATAATTAAAAATATTTTTATATACATACATTAAAAAATATTTAAAAAATTAAAAACTTTAAATAATATTTTAAAATATAATAATATCAATAAATATTTATATTAAAATAAAAATAATATACTTACCGATACATAATCACTTTTGTGATTGTTTGCCCTCGTAAATAAATATTTTTTCCCGTTCTTTTTTTTTTTTGTTAATCAGGAACTCCAAGCCACGTCTGCCTTATTGTAACTAGCGTTGGACGTATTGTAGCCACGTGTTCAGGGTCTTTCTAATGATATGACCCGAAGTTAAATGCTCGGGCTAATTTATATTAAAATTATATATATTTTTAAATACGTAATAATTAATTTAATGTTAATTATTTTATAATTTTTTTGTGATGTTGTGAGATTTTTTAAAAAAATAATTTTTTAAAATATTTATTTTTTATATTTTAATATATTATAATATAAATATAATTATATAAGTAGTCGTAAATAAATAAATATGTTAAAATTTACATAAAATAAATTATTAAATTATTAAAATTTATAAAAATATATGATACATTGAATAAATTTAGGATATTAAGAAGTAACATAAACACTAACACAATAACTCGTGGAACTAAATTGAAAGCTATTTGAATATTGTCAATTAAAACTTATAATTTCGAATATAACATGATACATATCACGAACAAAACATAAAAAAATAATCACACATGATATGATAAAAAAATATAAACATCGACATGAATAGAAAAACTTATAAAAATTTAAATTAAACAAATTACTAATGTGTTAAAATTTATATAAATGCCAACAGCTATATGATCTGTTGATAGAGTGTTGGACTCTTAGTTCCAGTGATAAGAGATAAATCTCTAGCAACACCAACTATCAAAAATAAAAAAATAATAAAATAATAAAATTTATATAAATACATAATACTTTATATATGATTATGATATGAAAAAACAACACGAACACAATGACATTTAGCATTAATTTATAAGTTACTTAAATTATGTCAATTACACTTGACAATTTTTAGACATACCTTCATTTGATAATACAAACATAACTCAGATAAAATAATTAAAATATGATATAATACAAAAAAATAAATATAACACGTTTCACAAACATATTAAAATTTATATAAAATGAATTATTAACATCATAGTAAAAAAATAATACGAATGCATTACAAATATAACAAAAAATACACAAATACACAAAAAAATTATCACAAAACAAAAAAAAAAATAAGTAAAATTAAAAGAAAGGCAAACCTTGGGATTACTTTAATATAATATTTATAGATTACAACCTTTAGCATATTTGTTACAAAAATATATATCATTCACAATCAAATTATTGAAACATGAAATTGATTTAAAATTTTACATGTATAATATTAGAAAAATAATGAAGAAAAAAGATTATAGGTAGATTTTGATGTGCACAAACATTTTCTTTCAAGTTTTATAATACCTCCAAGATATAATAAAATCATAAATTTTTAATACAGCATAGTGAACATGGTCAAATAAAAAGGCTTATTTCATAAACAATGTAAAGTTACATTTGTTAATAACTTGTCTTTTGGCAAAAGTTGTATTCTTACATAACAACTCTTTCATCTAACAATACATTTGGCTCGTTGAAATAAGATAGAATTGTAATAGAATAGCTATTTTATGAATAATAAAATAGAGCTGAAATAAAATAAAATAGGTATAATGATAGTTTGGTTTAATAAAATAAAGCACTATAGGATTGAAATCCTCAACAAAGGGATTCGATCCCCTAAAATAATTTTATTTTCTACCTAAGGTCGGAATAGCTATACAGTAAGAGAGGTGCGAATGACTATTCTAACCTTGGGGGAAATAATATTGAGATCGGTTATTTCACGGAATAAGCATGCAACAAACTAAACAATCATATCAGTAAGGTGCACCAAATCAACCCATATTAGAATATTATTACAATTAACCAAACATATTATAAGCATTGTATCTTTGAACATAACTATTTTAATGCTCAAAAAAGTTTATGATTTAATAATAATTTAATTATATCAAAAATTAAAAAATAAAAAAAATAATTGCATCACCAAATTTAGGTGTAAGTATTCATTTTTTATATTAAATATTTTATATTAAATAATTAATGGCCCATTAGATTAGGTGTTTCCAACAAAAAGACAGCCTCAAACATTATATATAGTTTATTCTTAACTTTTCTAAGCAATATGGGATTAACTTCCACAAACATTACAACATTGTAAATTACTAACACATAATAATAATAATAATAATAATAATAATAAATTATTAAATTTAACGATTAATTTGTAAAAAAATTACTAACTGATTTGTAAAAAAAAATAAAAAATTTATCCAATAAGAAGTGGGAGAAGGTATCTTTACTTGAATACTTAGGCCAAGATAAATTTAATTTTATATATTGACTTAATAATTAAATGTTAATTTTCTTTTCTACTAAGATTTAAATCAATTAGTTCATATAATCATCTTTAAAATATTACATTTAATAAATTTAGGATTTGTACTTTAATATTTAACATTTATGTATGCATTTTTTGTAAAAAATTATAATATCCATTGTAATAAAACAATTCTTAACATTTTTATCAAAATTTTTATATTGAAGAATGATGATTTTTAATATCCATTTGAATTGTCTTGAACCCCAATTAAGCTGTTTCTTTTTCCCTAAGACCCTTCGATATTTAATAACTACATTAGGCTATGATATTTTGAGATCGAGCTAATTCTATTCTTTTATTGTTAGTATTTAAAGTTATTTAAAAAAAATTGACTTAGTTTAAAAATGTAATCCAAGTTACAGCCTTAAAATTGTCTATAGTTCGTGATTGTGGCAAACAAACTAGCATTTTTTTCTTCTTTGGGCGCTTCGTGTACTTAACTAATTATTGGTGCATATACCTTAAGGTTAAAAAGTCGAGTTGAATTTGTTTAATCGATTGATTCGATAAGTTTAATATTAAATAAATATTAAATATAGTTAATAATTAATAAATATATGTATTTAATTTAATTGTATGATCTTTAAAATAAAACTAAGAGATTAAATTTCTTAAAATTTTTCAATAATTACAAGTAAAATTTTAAAAAAATATATAATAAATTGGGTTCTTACTGTTTAATCCAATTTTTCATTGATTTATTTTTTAATCGGAATCCATTCTATTAATGTCTACTTCCAATTTGCTCGTCAAATCGAATAGGCCACCAGTTTCAATTCAACTGGTCTATCTGATTTTTTTAATTGTTGATTTAACTTTTTTCTTTAACATGATTCAGATCGTTTTTTGTCCTTTTTCAAAAAGAAATCAAATGGAACACAGATAAATATCATCTAATATTGTAAATTAATATTTCCATTTATTTTATGTTGATTTATTTTTTTAATTAGTTTGTTTATTAATTTTTCATGAATGTATTCTTTGGTCTACACTAATTAATTATAAAGTAGTTGATAAATTTAGTAATAACAAGTGCACTTAATTAAAATTATCAAGAATATTAAATAAAATATTAATAACAAACATAAAATCAAATTTTAAATTTTTAAAGAATTTTTAGCAAAAAAAATTAAAAATTACTCCATTATTGAAAAACTATTCCTATCTTGTAAAAATTTACCTATTTAATTTTTTTTAAATCACTGAAATGATTTTATAAATTCTAATATACGTTGATAATTATTAGATCATGATTCTAACATGTAGCTTCCTCGATAAATAAAATAAAATGTTTGTTAATGTCTATTAGTATTAGAGGTATTCATAGATCGAGTTAAGTCGTAGATCACAAAAGTTTTGAATTTTTTATTTAGGCTCATTTTTCGGCCACTCGTTTATATTATCTTTATTTACTATTTATAATTAATAAAAAAATTTAAAAATTATTTTATATTAATATTTATATATTTTATAATTAAATTTAAATAAAAATATTTTTTTAATTATTAAATATCAATTCAGGTCAACCTAAATTAATAAAAAATATGTCCAAATCCTAACCCAAACAAGTCAAACATGTCAGGTCGGATGAATAAGTTGACCTGTAAACTAGTTTAAGTAGTATTAATAAAGGTAATATTTAAAGAAACAAAAAAATAATTAATGATTTGTCTTTCTTCAATTTAATAAAAATAATATATTAAATATAAAAACACTAAAATAAAAATTAAATAATCATTTGTTAAGTGTCTATAAACTATGGTTAACCAAACCAACAAATAAAATCCAATTCATTTTGGATTATGTACCAAAGGTTTTCAATTTTCTTTTCTACTAAGAACCTCTTCGAACTATTGAAAATCTGCCTCTCGAGCCAGAACATATATGATAATATTTAGTATGATTATATAAATATGATATATTTAAATTAAAAAATATGATATGATATAAATATATTTTAAAAATTTATATAATATGAATTATAAACATTTTAAAATTGATATAAATATAAAAACTTTAAACATAATTATAACATAATAAAATATATAAATATAATATAAATACATAAATTACTAAGTCCATGCACAACTCCAATTTCATTGGTCAAAATGAAGAGGCTATAGTCTCATTTTTTTTAAATCTTTGTGTAAGTATGATCTCAATGTTCAAATCATTATTTACAAATTATTAAAATTTTATTTTTATATTAATATTTTTATATATTTTATAATTAAATTAAAAAATATTTTATATTAATAAATAATAATTTAAATTAGATTAAACTAAGTAAAATTAAAAAATTACTCAAATTCGATCTAATAAATAATCTAATAGGTCAATAATTCTATCCACCAACTATAAAATTAAACTTATTTAATGGTCAAGTAACTGATTCAGTTTAAACTTAAATATAATATTTTATAATCTAATCCAACCCAAATTAAGTATATCAAATTTAAATCTACTTCTATTTTTTTTTTTTATTCCACGACGCATCCTATCCGACCAAAAGCGGGTTTACACGAAACCAACCCACTATAAAAACAAAATAGATACACGAGAAAGTAGCAATAAAAATCACTTTCAACCCCCGAGCAGATAACTGGATAAGATCGATCACTCACTCACTTCACACATTTCTAAGCAACATCCCCTGCAGCAACCAAAAAATAAAGAAAAACCGGAATGCTGCTAACCAGGAGAATACTACTACTACGACGACATGGCTGACTCTTTCTGTCCAGATTGCAAACGTGCGACCGAGGTTGTGTTCGACCACTCAGCCGGCGACACCGTCTGCTCCGAGTGTGGCCTTGTTCTCGAGGCTCACTCCATAGACGAGACGTCCGAGTGGCGAACCTTTGCCAATGAGTCTGCCGACAATGACCCCGTTCGTGTTGGCGGCCCTTCTAACCCTCTCTTGCTTGATGCTGGCCTCTCTACTGTCATTTCCAGCAACCCTAATAATGGCTCCTCCTCCGCTGACTTCTTCACTTCCTCTTTGGGTCGCTGGCAAAACCGCGGGGCTAACCCTGATCGTTCACTTATCCAGGCGTTTAAGACCATTGCCACCATGTCTGATAGGTTTGTCCATCGGATTTTTCTTCTTTTTGCTTTTATACAATAATGAATATGAAATATGAATGCATTGTTTTATGTTAATTGTGTGGGTTTTTCTCTTTTTCTTTTGTATACGTAGCCAGGGGATTATTTGTTTGGTTAATGAGAAAATGGAAGATAAAATATAAATAAATTAGGTAGTAGTTACCGTGGATTTTTTTTTTTGGGTACAAAGGCCCAACTTAGAATAGGTGAAAGGATTGAGTGTGCTTGTATTTAAACTTTAAATTTATCTAATACTGTTTATCTAGGAAAGTAATGTATAATTGTTCAAGTTATGGTTTTATATAAAATTGCATTTTAGTAATTTAAGTTGATCTAGTTCAATTTGAATAATTATTTATTTTATAAAATAATATTTTTATTTAAATTTAATTATAAAAATATAAAAATATATTATAATAATTTTTTAATAGTAATTGAGGTTACGAGCATTGTCGAGTCAAATTCAATAAAATTTAAAAAAAACTTAAACTACGACTCAATCAACCATGAAATTAATCAAAGAAAAGGGGATGAAAGAATTGTGTTTGATATATATATATATATATATGTATAGAATAATTATTTGATACACTAATAATAGAGTCTTTTTAATTTTACAAGTGAGTTAAAACACTATCATGTATCTTAAATATATATTTTAAAAATTAAAAACTAAATAAGTAAAAAACATAGCAATATTTTAATCTGATCTATGAAATTTAAAAAACTCTTTTACTAATGTACCAAATAATAATTATATATACATAAACATTTACATTTGTCAAAACTTTTTTAAGACAAAGATCGTCTATTAACTTCAAATCTAAATAATAGCAAATTACATAACTGATCCTATATTGGATGTTACAGGTTGGGCCTTGTTGCAACCATAAAGGTATGAATGAAAACCGAAACTCGTTTTTGTTGCTGTTTTTTCCACGCACATCTTTCATAGCTCTTGTTGTTTGACAATTCATGCTTAGAGATGTTCAATGTATATATGATATCGAAACTTATTAGTAAAAATTTATTACCAGAAAGTTATACTATCTGGTGTAAATCAGTTTCTGTATTAAAAAGTTAGTGATATTGTCTTTCTAAATTAAAATTAGTAATTGAGATAACGATTGTTGAAAAAAATTTAATATGATATTTAAATTTTTATTAAAATAATGATGTATATGATTTAACTACAGTAAAATGCTATGTCAGTATTAACTATACACGTCATTATTTTAACCAAAGTTAAATATCACATCAATTTTTTTTACAACATTTTCCTAATTATTAATTTTACTATTTTATTTTAATTTTAAAAATAAAAAAATTAAATTACCAAACTTTTTAATACATAAAGTAATTTGAACTAGATAATATAGTGCAGGGACTTTCCTTATACATTGACTGAGACAACCCAAATTGATGATTAGACTTGCAATAGTTGATATCGTTATATGAATATTACATGTATAAAGTTAAAAAATATAATATGATACGGTAAGAATATATTTTCAAAATCTATTTAATATGAATTATAAACGTATTAAAATTAATATAAATATAAAAATAAATTAAACATGATTATAACATGACAGAATATATAAATATAATATAAAAACATAAATTATGAGTTCTATTGATGATGCAGTCTGATAAAAGACTGTTAAGAATTTGAAATGGGTTTTTTTGAAGGTTTACCCAATTTTAGAGATACTTTTAGGATTTAGTAGCTTTGGTTAAAATAAATTAATAGAGAAAACCTGCATAGATCCAAAGTCCATTTTTTTATATATATTTTTTAATTCTTTTTTTTGTTTTTTTTGCCCCTTTGCCTCTTAGAAACCAAGTAATCTGCTAATAATAAATTTGACAATTTTAAGGATCGAGCCAACGAAATATATAAGAAAGTGGAAGATCAGAAACCACTTAGAGGGCGAAATCAGGATGCGATTTTGGCTGCTTGCCTCTACATTGCTTGTAGGCAAGAAGATAAACCCCGAACTGTCAAAGGTCTGACTGATTTCGAAAATGATACTTTTAACAAAAACTTCTTGTTCTTACCATTCGATATTGAATCCCCCTTACATGTTTGTATGAATGTCAAGCAGAAATATGCTCCGTTGCTAATGGAGCCACGAAAAAGGAAATCGGCCGTGCTAAAGAATATATCGTCAAGCAATTGGAGGTTGAGATGGGTCAATCCATGGAAATGGGAACAATACATGCCGGGGACTTTCTGGTGAGTGGTTTTCAGAATTAACCCACCATTTCATTGCTATGGTTTGTGATACTCCGACTTTTATTTTTTTTTTTAAATATTTATTTTTGATATTTATATTTATATTATATTCGGACATAAATGTGAGAACATTACTTACGTAGGACTCTCCTAATATACTCGTGTCTAGTAGATCTATTCATGAGTTAAGTTACGTGCCCAGGGCTGGTAATGGAGAAGGTCTTTATCCGAATTATTTAATAATATATTTTTTATTTAAAATTTAATTATAAAAATATATAAATATTAATATAAAAATAAATTTTTTTATTAATTTTTCAATAATTCTAGCTTTTGGTTGGGGTTAATTCGGGTTTAGACAAAAAAAACTAAAAAATTAGATTACAACTCAATCCGACCCATAAATATTTTTAGTGTCAAACAATTATGTCCGTTACACCCAAATTTAAGGAACATAAGTTGTTATTAAAACTTAAATATAATTTTCGAGCTTTTACAATCGATTTAAACTTTCGAGATACTTAACTTTTTAATTTAACGTGATATGAATTTTTGCATTCAAATTCAGTAAATGGTATGCTTTGAGATATGTCATGCCAACAACTGACATTCGCAAATTAACAGAGACGTTTCTGCTCGCATCTTGGTATGAATAATCAAGCAGTTAAGGCTGCCCAAGAAGCTGTGCAAAAATCTGAAGAGCTAGATATAAGGTAATTTTTAGTTTCAACCAGTATTCTCCGCTTGTTATCTGAATATTTCTATCCGAATCTGCATTAAATTTATATGGTAATATTTATCGTATATCTTAATTTATTAAATTAACTTTTTTAAAAGATAAAAATAATAAAAAGTTTAATATGTGAAATATATATCGAATTTAAATATCCAAATCTGTTATCTACATAAATGTAACGAATTCAAATAATGTATTCATAAATTCGATTCTATCCAAACTAAAACCAAAGTAGATTTAGATATATCCAAAAATTCTTATCTAAATCTATTACAAATAGTGAATATAATATCCGAATTTGCAAATTAGATGAATTTCTGATTTCCAAATCTGTAAATCAAATCAAGTTGTGCAGATTTTTGCACTATTTTTCTGTCTTCTCTGTCATTAATTGTAATTTTATAACTTATATTTTTGACTACTACCGCAGGAGAAGCCCAATATCAATTGCAGCTGCTGTAATTTACATAATAACCCAGCTCTCGGATGATAAGAAGTTTCTCAAAGGTTAGAAAGTTTGACACAAAATTATTTGTCATCCCAATGCTTGTCTTAGTAAAGGTAACAAAGTCATTCGGATGCAGATATATCCCTGGCAACAGGAGTGGCTGAAGGGACCATTAGAAATTCTTACAAGGACCTCCATCCCCATGCTTCAAAGCTTGTCCCAAGCTGGTATGCCAGAGTGGAAGACCTCAAGAACCTCTGCAGTCCTTAGATGACAATAGTTAACAGTAAAAGTTATGCCTCTGTGTCACCGTCCTTGAGTCAATCTGTGTCCGAGCACACCTCACCAGGGGGGCACACTAGCACAGGAGCACGGGCAGCACATGCAACCACCTCTTTGGTAACTGCTTTTGTTCATTCATTTTTACCTCTTTAACTTGACCATCAGTGAGTCCCTTGGTCCTACTGTCAAAGATCCCTTACTTTCAGCAGCAGCATCTATGTTGCGGCAGTGTTAAATGTAGTAGTCTGGTTTTTGTCAAGTTTTTATGATGCATCTAGACGAGGCAAATTCTTTTAGGCCCAGGTGAGTTAAATCTAAAACTCTTATTTAGAGAGACCCTTTCTGCTCCAATTTCTTGTAATTGAAATATAGTCAAATTGCATTGTAAACTTATATCTCTGATTTCTATGGTGCAATTATACATTCAATTCATACATCAATTTCAACCCAAGTGACTGGTGAATGTTTGTGTCTGTGTATGTGTGTGTGTGTGTGTGTGTGTGTGTGTATATATATATTACCCTTAAACTCCATTAACATACAAGTAGCTGATGAAATCTTCTCAGAAGTTAAAGAGGTAGGGAAATGGTTCGAATGAATTAAACCCTGATTTCTAAGCGACTGGACGACAGTCCAGCAAGCATCTATGCAAAGACAGCACAGTGGAAGTACTTAGGATGAAGATAAATTCATTTAAGATAGAAAAAAAAAGATTTGTTGTTTGATACATTTTTAGAATGTAAACATATTCACTGCCAATAAACTGAAACATGTCACCTATTAATAAATAAATTTTGTTTATTTTTAAAAATTTCTAAAACTTTACACTCGGCTGACGCAATCTTTTGCCTTTATCCCCATATTACGATCTTTTATCTAAAAAATAAATAAATAAATAAACAAATAGACTATATTGAAAGACATACAAATTGGTCTTAACCGAGTAGAGTGATAGAATGAAGTGTATTCAAGCATAGGAAGGAAGCAGACATTCATCGACCATGTCCAAAAGGTTAGGGTTTTCTAGTGCTGCTGCAACACGTTCTTCATCATTCAGTTGTTTTTTCACTGCAAGAATTATTACAGAAGAAAAAAGAAATGAGAAAAATTCATTAACTGCAATAATATGCAAATGAGCTTTGTATTTCTATATTAGACTCCTATTTCTATCATACCTAAATATTTAATTCTACTCACACAGTCAGCTTCCAGTTAAATAAGTTAATTAACTATCAAGGGATTGAGCTCTTCGCACTGCGATAGGAAAAGATAATTTGGGGAAAGGAATTAAAACCATAGACAACCTGTAACATAATGTGAAAGAGATACTAGGGGTGTAATCGAACAGCCAAACCGAAACTTCTAGTCAGAAATTAGGCTCAAATTCAATCAAATTCGGTCAAGTTTTATTTTTAAAATTTAAACTCGATTAGAAATAAAAATTGAACTATTTGAACTTGATTAGACTCATTTATGTACCTAGTAAAAACTAAATTCAATTCCCGTGTTAAATTGAGATTATTTTTTTCAATACTAATTAAAAAATATATTTTTATTAAAAAAAAGCTTGATTCGGCTCACGACTACTCAAGTGAACATTAAAATACTCAAATTTAGCTCCTTTGATAACTTGACTATTCAACCTGAAACTCAACTCAGCAGTGGTCGAACCAAATTTAAGTTTTTCCAAGCTAAAGCCAAATAGCTTCTGTCAACAAGTGTCTCGTTTATATTCTTAGACGGTACCACATTTCTTTATGAAGTTAATCTCGTAATCTCTCGCCTCCCACAACAAATTTTTTGAAACGAAGCGGGAATCAACTACCAGAGAAAAAGAGAGCCAGTGCCTGCAGCTTCAGTTGCATGAGATCCAGGTGCGACCCTTATATCCATCTAAACACAGTAAACAACAAGCACCAGCATATAATTTACGTGATCAAC
This sequence comes from Adansonia rubrostipa, assembly GCA_038381775.1. Taxonomy (NCBI): domain Eukaryota; kingdom Viridiplantae; phylum Streptophyta; class Magnoliopsida; order Malvales; family Malvaceae; genus Adansonia; species Adansonia rubrostipa. The sequence goes on along the minus strand of JBBYHM010392922.1, from coordinate 771 downwards.
AATGTACCAAACATAACATATAGGAACCAACGACTACAAAATAATTTAATGATTCATTAGCCAAACAAACTACTGAGACATAAATAGGGATGGCAAGACTCAAACCGTCTGATGGATTTTGAAACTAATCCACTCTAAATGAGAAAGTTTTTTTCTCTCTAAAGTGAAGGTAAAGCGGGTTTTTTTATTTGAAAGCCGGAGATGGAGCAGTTTTGGTAATTGCCTACGCCACTCTACATATTTGAAATTACTATTTGATCTTTAAATATTTAGTTCTTTATAAGTAAAATAAAGGAATAATTCAATTATAGATATTATATTTAGACAAGATTTAATATCTTTTTTCTAGCAATATATACTTTATTATTAGCACAAATAAAAATAAGTAAAAAAAAAATCGAATGAGGTAAAACAGGACAGTAATGGATGTATTCAATATCCATGGAGATAAAGTGATATTTAAAATTCAACATGCTCAAAAGAATGGAGCAGAAAGCAGGCCTAAGTGAATTATTTGCCCCGCCCTGCTCTATTGCCATCTCTAGACACGGACAATCTAGTGAAACAAGTTTTTCGTATAGAAGCCTAATAAGAACTTATCCTCGAATGATTTAGTGACTACTCATCTTATCTGAGCAATGAACGATCAGTTGAGGGGTTTGCAAATAGGGGTGAGCATTCAGTCGGTTCGGTCAAAAAAAATTTCAAACCGAATTAACCGACTTAACTAGAGGAACCGACCGAACCGACCGACATTTTTAACCATAACCG
>JBBYHM010392890.1:1727-14270 GCA_038381775.1 Adansonia rubrostipa | reverse complement strand
TATATATAAAATGGAACAAAACTAAAAAATTTCATTAACTCCATTTTTTTCTTGATCAAATTGTTTTAGAGCAGAGCTAACTTATGGTTGGACTACCGCCTAACTCGGTAAGCCGAGTCCATATGAGTTGGGTTCATGGGCAAAATTTTTATAAATTTAAGTTGATATTAACTCAGTAGGCTTATTTTAAAAATAAAATAATTTTATTTAAATTTATTTATAAAATTTATAATTATTAATATAAATATTATTATGAACACTAAATGAGTAATTAGGCTAGCGTTAATTCTGCCTGACTCAAGTCTAAGTAAAAGAAATTCAAAAAATTAAAATCATGACTCGACTAACCCATGAACAGATCTAATTTAAAAATCTAGGCAGCATATACTATAAAAAAAAGAATTTGAAGGTAGTATGATAGAAAAAAAAATAAAAAAGAATAAGAAAGAATTGCAACTTGGAAAACAAAAAGAATCGACATGATTCCTTGTTGATATTTATCAAAGATATACAATCTTGAAATGGTCCCCAAAAAACTTGTTTAAATTCATGGTACCGAGTAGCTACTAGCTAGTCTCACTATTATTGATAGTTTGACACTTAAAGTAACAAACCGAATGATCATGGAGGAATCTATTCTTAGCATCACCAGAACTGATCCTCTGAGTTTAGGTATTCAACGACAAATAAATATACTTCACTTCCAAGTCTAACTAATAAATTAGTTGCATACGTTATTAACGTTTTGGGGAAAATACAAAATCAAATACAAAAACAAATTTTAGTTGGCGCACATGACATTTGCCTCCATACATGTGCACGATGCATCTTCAATATTGATTCAAATCATATGCTAAATTACTTTAAGGGGAAGGTGAGATAATAAAGACTTCTTTAAACAACCGATTTGGTTATAAAAAAGATTGTGTCTTATTGTTTGGGTTACTATAACTGAAGAACAAGACAATGTCTTGCGGTTGGGATTAGTGTAACTGAACATAGTGTTTTTGTGCACATGCTTCTCTCATTCTCTCTCTTATTGTTTTTAATTAGGCCTCCTACACCTTGTATACGTAGAAGCTAATCATTTATTATTAGTTTTTTAAGAAGGTCATAGTCTAAAGTTTGAAAAAGAGGTTGTAGATGGTTGGGATTTGAATTTTTTATTGTCGGACATCATTTTATTGCATAAACTAATCACATTAAATCTTGAGTTTTTATTTATTATTACTTTTAATTGTGCTTATGTATATATAACATGTGTTGATTGGAATATGTGTAAATCGTTAGTGGTGCCATGGAATATATATAAAAAATATATATATATATATATATATATATATATTTTAAGGGACTTTCGGACAAACTGGACAGAACATCGAGGTTTTTTGTAGGTCCCGAGAGCCCTTTGATATGTTGGGTGTCCAAACATTTTTAACAACTACCAAGATATTGGGTTTGGGTCTGCTATAATTCATTCTATATTATTTCCAGCTGCACTCTTATGTCTCGTTGGAGGGAACCACTGAAATTGAGTTAACAGCTATAAAGGCCAAGGCCATTGAACATTACTTTATCTTTAAATGTAGTTCTTTACTTTGTCTGGCGCTTGGAAAACATGAAAAATATAAGGTAAATGTTTCACAATTTCCCTAATTCCTATGTAAATTTTGGGGCTATTTTTCTTTGGTATCGAAAAGTGGTGATTTTGTATTGTTTTTTTATAAAGGAGATAGTAATTTGAGAATTGTAAAAAAGATTGCGGATACTAAGATCTAAACTTTAAATTTATTAAATTTTACTTTTTAGAAGTGATTAAATGAACCAATTGGATAGTTCACCATTGTATTTTGCTTATAATGCAGCCTTGATTTTTTTTCCTTCCCTTTCTTACCAATTTACAAAATGATCCTTTTACCTTTCAAAAGAAAAAAACAACAAAAGGAATTCAGCATTCTTCTTCAAATCAGATCTGGCTGTTTGTTTTCCAGTGATTGTCAAAGTTAATTAAAAGTCGTAACTGAGTAGTAAGCACTGCTAATGCAGTATAATATTTGCATTGAGTGGTGCGCTTATGGTTCAATGAATTGTGAACATTAGAACATGTACATTGCAACAAGTAGGAAGTCTGGAAGTAATTTAAAGTTTCTGGTGTTTTTGTGCTTTAGTTATAGATAAATGCATGATTGCATGGTTGTCTATAATTAATGTTAGTGCTTAATTTCCTTTTCTTAATTATCAAATCTGTTTTTCAAATTTGCCAATTGAGTCTTAATCGATATGATATCGCTGACAAACTCTTAGAGATTATGAATTAAAAAGAGTTTAACCATGTTATGTTCCTTTTAGGTAAATTATAATTAGAATCGAATTGAGTTAAAAGTAGATTAAAAGTATATAAAAAAATCTATTTTTGATGAAGCCCTTGCTAGCATTTCAGTTTTAATTGACAAACAATTGTTAATACTAAAATTAACAATAACAAGAGAGAGAAAAAAAGCCTTCGAAGGATAGGTTAGCGGTTTTTAATTGGGATTAAAGTGAAATTGCTATTCTTTATGATTCAATATTTAATTTTGTTATCATGTTTCAATTTTATTTAAGTTTTTATTGTGTTTTTAATTTTATTAATTTTTGAATAAAAATAACTAAATTAAAATACTTCATAAAATATTTCATCGACTTAAGTATTAAAGCATGTTTCGAAATTTAAACTTCGAAAATCCTTTGATGTTTTATATGTTCCATAAAACTAATTCACCCAGTTACCGAAAAACATCAGCTAATTTTTCTGGGGATTGCAAAAGCAGGGGTAGCCTTCACTAAACACTGACTTTGACCAAGATCTACATGCGAGTTCCAAACAAAATCAAATCTGAATATCTCCCTATATCCCATAGAAAAAGAAATCGGATGTGGGTTATCAATAGTTTTTGCTATTTCAAGCTGCCACTTTAGTGTATTAATGGAATTGAAAATACTAAGTTAATAAACTATTGACTAAAGTGATTGTCGTTAAAAAAAGATCATCAATCTTCAAAGTAGTATTACTTACACCAAACGAACAAAGCCATCTATACGTAGTTTGTTTATGATGAATTGAGAAATAAGAAAAAAAAAATTATGGCCAGCTAGCATGTAGACTACCGTAAGGACAGGATCGTGGTGCGAAAATTTTTTAAATTTTTACTTAAATTTGATACAATTTAATACCTTAATTTTTTAAAAAATATAAAATAATATTTTTATATATTTTATAATTAAATTTAATTAATTTTTATTATATAAATAATAATTTAAATTAAATCAATTTAAATTATAAAAAATATAAATTTAATATAAAATAAACATGTCTAACGAATAAGCTAAAAAGTCTAATTGCAAATTGCAACAGCGACATACAATCAAGTAGGATAGTTTTGACGTGGCATGAAACGTGAAAAATCACCCTGATGATTACACTTAGGCATGATGATCACCTGGCAACTTCATCAAATTTTGATTGAAAAATATAAAATTAAATGAAATGTTTCCTGGCAACCGAGCATATGTTTCCTTTTGGGTTATAGACAGGACAGCAGGTTTCATGGCAGGGGTCCTACAAATAGGGCAGCATGTGATTGGAGATGTCGCCGGCAGAGCACTGGATCAATATCACTCTCTGTATTTTAAGACTAATCATGGTCCCACATCATCAAAATATGTGTGCCCTACTGGTAGCAAGTTCGGATCATCGAATCTCTACCGTTGATTGAATAGGTCGATCATCCACCGCATTGCTCGTCGCGTGGTTCATTAGTAACCATTGATTAAAATACGAGTGGAGTGACAGATACCTTAACACGTTCGATTTGTAAATGTATAATGATTTAATAATTTTAAATATCATATAAAAGATAAAATTTTAAAATATAAAAAAATAATAAAAAAAATATTTAAATTTACGTAATATAAATTATTTATAAGTTATAATTTATATTAATATATATATAATATTTAATATAATTTATGACTATATTTATTCATGATTAGATAACTTGTTTGGTTCGTATTGAATTTTAAGTGAGATTATGTAATTTCAATGACCTAATCCAAATGATTATTTAAATAATAAAAATATTTTATTTAAATTTAATTATAAATATTAATATAAAAATTATTTTATAATTTAATATTATTGTAATTAGTGAAATGGGCTTTCAGACAGTGCTCAACCGAGTTTGTGCAGGGGAAAATTTTTTTTTTTCTCATATTAAGGTTCAACCTATGAATACTATTATTTATGAAATTAAAAAATAATATGAATGTGTCACAAATAAACGATTATTATGTAAAAGTAATTTTATATGCATGTGAATTATACATGAATTTCTAAAAATAATACAGGAATTGTAAGCGAAATTGGAGAAAATTTTATGGAAAAAACAAAGAAAAGAAATTGGAGAAAATTAATTTTTTGTGCTATAAAGGAGATCTTAGAGTAGGAAAAAGCAAAAGAATTATAAATATTAAAATTTAAAATTTAAATTTATTAAATATTATTTTTTAAAAAATAATTATATAAATTAATTTTTAAATTTGAAAAAAAAATTATTTTCGTGTATTTTGATTCATGAAAAGTAGAATGTGTAATTATGAATGATAAAAGAAATTAATTTTAATACATAAAAGAAGTTTTTTCTTTTTATTTAAGTTGATTGAAACCATAGCTGAGAAAGTGATAACAAAAATCGACACAGGACAAAGGGAAATTGTGGTAGAAAAAAAGAGAGTAAATGAATTCAGAAACCAATTAGCCAAGAAAGGAAAAATCAGAAACCTATTCTTTTCTTCCAGAGTCGTAGGTACGTGAAAAATGATGATAGCCAGACAGTGGAAAAAGGAAGGTACCTTAGAAGCTTTTATTAACCAAAGAAAGGACGACTAAAGAATTGATGCAAACAAAAACTTTTTTTCTTTTTTCTTTAATTTTCGATAATTTCTTTCGGTTTCTTTCCTTCCCAGTCGAGTAAAAAAGATATATGAGAAAAAGTGAAGCATTGGAGAACTATGGGGAATCAACTAAAGTTGAATATATATATATATATATATATATCTTTTGTTTGGCTTTCTAGAAAAGCGACCAAGAAAATGAGAGGGAATGAAATGAAAAAACAAATAAAAAGAATCGTCTGTCGTGAAAGAGGATGGGGTTTTGACTTTTGATTAATTATTTGAGGAACAATATATTTTGCCATTGAAAAGGATATATGAAAGCCTCATAAATAGATAAATAAATAGACACTATAAATAATATTAAATATTAGAAATTATCGAAAATTGAATCCGATCACAGTCCAAAATTATAGCAACGGACCACGCTGTTGCTGATAATAACAAAATTCGCAACAAATACGAATGAATATGATTTCCTTCTGATGCTGAATACAGATGAAGATTATTAAAGGAAGAAAAAAAATGACGTTTGAGGCTCACAGCGATTGGTCGTATAATGGTACAATTTTGACTTGAAGAAATAGTCCAAAATAATTATAATTCTTTATTTTCAATTCAATATATAAAAATTACTAAACTTTGTAGGAGCAAGATTTAAAATGACCCATCCATCCCCCGTGAGCAGTGGATATAGCAGATCAGTTAAAACTTTTTGTGCACCTGTTTTGATTAAAATGCTCGAAGTAAAATTCATCCATGCTGCGTTGATAAAGTGTAATGGAATGGAGAATAGCTGAAGGCATTGGGTCTAGGCTCTGGTTTGCGAGTAACAATTCGACCCAGATCTTTTTAGATTGAAATATTTTAACGCAAATTTAATTTGATTTAAATTATTTTGTCAAAGTAAGCGAGTAATTTGATTTTTTAATAAATATATTTTAATGGTTTTTTTGGAAATATAGATTTAGATTAAAAAAATTGGGTTTGAATTTACAAATCCAAATTTCTTTTTGGATAAATCTAACCTCGATTTTGTAAAGCTCAAACCTAGAATTTAAACTTCTTTTTTAAAGTAAAAATTTATAAAATTATTTCTTCGTTGTTATTCTACTTTTTATCGAATGAGAAATAATTTTCATTCAAATTGAACTTCAAATCTTAATTATCCAAACAAAAAAATTTTAAATTTATGAATTTGAAAATCATAAATTTTAAATTTTAAATTTTAAAATTCAAATCCAAAAACAAATTTAAGTTAAAGCAACATAAAATAATTTTATTTGGATTTGGATGATTTCAGAATTAGTCTTTTTTTTTTATTGTTTGGATTTTTTTTTTACTTCAAATGACCTAATTAGCTTCACTATCATTTGTTGGTGGTCTAACTTTATTCAGAGGGACTTAAATTCTAATGAATCTGTACCATATTTTAGCAAAATATGATTTAACACACCAAAGTTGCAATTCTTTCCTTCTCACTCACTAAAATATCCAAATTTGAGCCCACTAGAACTTCCAGATTTGGAGTTTTCTGTTAGCCCAATTTCAATAGTCACAGTGAATTGATTTCTGGCGAGCAAGAACATGTTCGACCGACATGACTAATATGATCCATTTATAATAATTTTACTGTTTCACTTCTTGACAAAATATCCTGTAACTTTGGTCTTTCTGAATTGTTCTAGTGGAAGGCATTCTAGATTCTGGGATGTAATAATTCAAGCCACCGGTTTAGACATAATACGAGCGGCTCATCACCCCACACGTTTTTTTACATGATCAAAACATGGTTTAAGCCATGGAGATTATTATTGATAGAGTTGTGTATTCATATAATTATTTTATATCATAATTATATTTAAATTAATATTTGTATAAAAATATTGATATATTAATAATTTTTTATATAAATTTTAATACATTTATATATTAATATCATAATAATATCAATGGAACGAGATGAGGTAAATATTGCAAAATCTATCTTCGTCCTGCTATTGAACTACTTTCCCTTTCTCTTGTCCCGTTCCACCATAAATGATGAATTTTCGATATAACTACCAACTCCATGATACTTTATTTAATAGTATCATAGAATTTCTTATGTTATAATATTATATTAATTATATATACAAACACTCAGTCATATATACTAAGCAAATTATATTATATATATATATAGTATATAGTTTATATATATATTTTTAAGGTTAAATTATTAATACTATATAAGATATAAATGCTTATAATATTAATATCCATATCATTTTATAGCACTATAATATGCTTAGAATAATTATGTCATATGTATATAGTGAATATAGTAAGTATTACATATATTAAATATGGAGTAAATTTATTAATAGCATAATTTAGTAATAACAATTAATATTTATACAGTACCATTAAGTATACAATTATAATTTTATCTATACTATATTATATTATAAAAGAGCTCCTGACTGATTTGAATGGCACTGAGTTAAGTAACACTAATTTAACAAAGAATTGACAAAAAAAAAACTCAAAATTATAAATAAAGGTAGTATATTAAAATGATTATATAAGTAATTTAATTTTTAAAAAAATAAAAAAATTACTTATATACTTTTTTCTTTATTTTTTTTGGATCCATAAAAAGCAATATTATAATGATAAGTTGAAAAAAAAGGAAGGAAATGTTTGAATTCGAACTATTAATCATTAAGTTAAATAAATGTTACTCAAACTTTATATATTACTCTTATGTATTCTTAGTCACCGAGTCAAATAAATATTGATTACTTTTTCTTCATTTAAAACCTATAAATTCCTTTTTTATTTCACTTTTTATTTTTATATTTTTCTCCCACCAATTATTATTCAAGTAACTTCCAATGACAAAAAACTAACTACTCTTTCCTTAACCTCTCTTAAAAAATTACCCATAATTTTTAATTATTATCATTTATTTTAAAATATGAATATTAAGTTTTAATTGCCCGCATTATAAGTTTGATAAATTCTAGTAAAATTAAATATTAAAAAAATATAATAAATATTACATATATTAAATATGAGTAAATATATATATATAAATAAAATAATAATTTAAATAAGCAGAGCAAGTAAAATAGAACTGTCAATTACCAGAATTATTCTAAACGAAACAAACTGTCCTGCCTCGCTTCGACCTCCATCGTTCAAATAAAAAACTCTCTTCGTTCTAAAGGGATCGATCCGAAATCTATTTAGTGGCTTTGATTTTGCTGTCCCTAAAATAGCTTTTTGCATATCTTGTTTTAGATATCTTTTCATTATCATATTTCTAATGTTACGTGGCACGCATAGCCCAACGGGGGAAAGAGCGGGGCATAGAGAGGCGGTGGACGGATTCCATTCATACGTGCAAGTATAGATAATACGTGCGACGTGTGTGGGAGAACGATTTTTTTTTTTTACCGTTTATAAAGCTTATTGCTAGTATCCTTTGCTCTACACTAAATATTGAATATATTGTTATTACGTAATAGTTTTACTAATAAAAATAATTTTATTGTGTAAAAAATTTTGCAGTTAAATTAATGGTTATTAAAGTATATTTAAATAAATATATTAAATCATTATATATATATATAAAAAAATTGTATTTAATAGTACTCTTTTAAGTCATTGTGATAAATATAATTACAAACGATTTTTTAAATGATTATAAGTTGAATATACTTTTGACAGTGGAAAATATACGAAACGGCCTAACAATGACTTTTTCTTATTTCGAAAAAGTGTTTTCAACGACAAAACTAGCATTTTGCAAAGATTTTGACAGTTGGTAAAAGCCATAATGATAATTGTTCAAAATCAAAAGCAAAATAACGTAATTTATTTGTTTGAAAAAAATTACAACTATAAGTTTTAATTATTTAAAACTAGTATTATGCTTTATTCAATGTACTTTCTGCTTTTAAAACTATTTTAGGAAGAAAACAAATAATAAAAGATAATAAAACTAGAATGAGCCTTGAATATGTATATTGTTGTTGCCATTGCAGGATTGTTGGCGGATAGATTTAGGCCTCCAAGCAGTCATTGCCCTTAAAACTTGAGGTCCACTCTCGAGACGAAGGACATGCTCTAATTCAACTCCTTTATTATTGTTCTTCATCGAGAGATGATGATGATGATCAGTTTCGACATTGGTCACAACTCTTGATAATGATTGGATCACGTCATCCTTAAAGCACTCCTTTCGGTACTGGAAGTTAATTTTCCACAGTTCATGGCTATATACAAGTGAGTCAGGAGTACTCTGAAAATTAAACAATGTAAATTTTAGCAAACTCAAATAACCAAAAAAAAAAAAGGGTTAATAATAGAAGGTAAAAGGTGGTGATAATTTCAAAGCCAATGAAAAATGTCCTTATTTTATATTTTACCAAAACTACTGGTAAACATGATAATTAAAGTAAAAAAATTGAATTAAACTCTTAGTTTCTCACCTCCAAAATCCAGTCAAGATACTTAGCATTGTTCACATGGTAATTGACATCTAAGTCATTCCATCCAGGCTACATATTTGAAGAAAAAAAAATTCTTAAGTCAAATTACGCATTAAAAAAACCTTAATTAGCATATCGTATATGGCAACATATAATACATAAAAATATATTTATATACGTATGTGAAAGCTAGCACATACGGTCAGTCCAGTTCGGATGTGATCCATTGTCTCAACTTGGGGACATAAATTTCTCTGAGTTTCGACGATGGGGTCAGCGTCTATCGTAAGGTAGGGTTTCATCTCCTCTTTCACTTCGTCCGGCAACTTGCACGTTTTTCTCGTTTTCTTATTCATCACCACAGCTAAGCTGCACCATTAATTACTCACAATTAACTCAATTATACCAAGAAGCCAATGGAATAAATATAAATTCATAATATATATATATATATATAAGGAAGAGAGATGATTTAAAGGTAACATATTGAATTTTAACCATGATGCTCGAACTAGAGTTTCGCCTGTCTTGATGTCATTGATAGTCCAATCAAAACGCAAACCAGTTCTTCCCGATGTACAAGCCCACTGGTGTACCTGAACAAAATCAGCCCTTCAAAACCGCAAACACTTTGTCACAATTTGATCCATCATTTCCTTTCTTTCTTTTTTTAAAATAGTAACTCGTATATATAGTCTTGCCAGGGAAAAAACTTCAAATTAAACTATAATTAACATCAAATTAACTTATCTATATATATATATATATGGACATTAACTTTTATATTTATGCTTATTACATAACCCCAAATTGAATTAATGTCATGAGAATTTAGTGCCTTTTGGGAATTGATTCAAAACCCAAGTTATACAATAAAGACAATATATGTTGACATCATTATATTAATAATTTACTTATTTTTTAAAAAATCAATACTTATAGTTACTTAACTAATTCATTCTTTCAGTTTTTATTTGTTTATTCACGTATAAAACGAATGTGTTATAATCTAGTCATTATTAAAGTGTGTAATTGAATTTAATATTATGAAAGTCACGCCAACTTAATTAAATAGATAACATAAAACTGAATGAAAATTATAATAACAAAATAGGGGGCATTTAAGAATTTTAATTCTAAAAAATTTCCATCCACTAAAAATATATCCACTATTTTAATATCTTTAATTTTAAAAAATAATTCATTAAAAATCACTCAATTTTTAACTTATGATTTATTACAAGAATTTTTTTTTTTAACCCACGTAATGACTGATAAATTCTAGTAGTAATAAAAACTCTATAAATAATGGTCTATTGAGAAAATGAAATCAACTTTTGACTTACCAAGAAGGATAGCTATCCACCTCAATATGCATGCCACGAAATACCCATACCAAGTCCCTTTTGCGCATTCCCGGTGTTATACCGAAGAGGGTATCGGCTGACAGACCTATTTTCTTCGCATAGTTAAGTGATGCTTCCTATATATACATATATATATATATATATATATATATATATATATACACACAAACACACACATACAAGACGAGGCCAACAAATTATCAGATACAATCAACCTATAAATTCGATTATAACCAGCCGATCTAATGAAAAATGATTGCTTTAAACCTGTAAATAATTCATTATAGCCCTTGTTGAAACTTTATACTCTGGGTCTATCTCGAATGATCTAATAAAAATATTCTGCTGGTAAACGCGTCCACCTTTTATCAACCTTCCTGTCAGCGTAAAAAATGTTCCATTGTTGCAATAAATGTAAGATTCAATCATTCATGTCAAAAAGAGTATCGAGGAATTAAGAAGAAGAAGAAGTTGGTACCGGGTTGTGAAGTGATCTCCTCATCTTCCAGATCTTTTATCACCGAGGTTAGTCGAATCTCGTCATTAACGACTGCTTGAGCATGCGATTTGATCTTCAAACTACTGTCAAGACTTAACTTAACTGCCTTCTCAATCGTATTTGAACTTAATCCGTTCAGTCGCTGCAAGCAAATCTTTGATTTATTCGTTGGATTCCAGGGTGATGGAGAGGGCAGCAGCATGAAGAATGTGGATGTAATTGAAGATGTTGCCATGATATTTAGATGGGAGAAAAAAAGTGAAGTTTGGTAAATAGTAGTGGAAGCAGCAGATGTGATCAAACCTTTGAGGGAATCAGCTCTTCCTTCCAACTATATATATATATTATAGAAATAAGTCTAATGTCCCTTCTTGGAAGTCGTTAATCTACTCATAAACTCCACCTTTATCCAATTATAGGAGAATATTAAGCTCCTAAACCCTCTTAAATGGTCTACTCAAAAGACCAAGTAACCCGTGTTGCCCGACTCTAGTTGAGCTTTTGTTTTTATTTTCTTGATTCAACTCGATCCGATTTGAATAATTATTAATAAATAAAATAATATTTTTATTTAAATTTAATTATAAAAATATAAATATTAATTAAAAATAATTTTTAATATTTTATTATTATTTACACAATAATTCGAATGATCAAGTATAACCAAATTTAAATAAACTTAAATTTTATATTTTTAGCAGATGTACTCTTAAATCCACAATTTTCAAAACTTTGTAACCATGTCATATGAACTAAGTACATTCAGTTAGTCAGAAATAAATCCTTAAATAGGGCACAAAATGGGCATTAATTAGCCCGAGACATGATCGCAAAAAAAAAAAAAAAACACTCACATGTGAAAGTACCTAAAGATATGATATGATATGGTGGCCAAAAATAAAACAAAGTGCACTTCACCTAGCTATAGAATGTAAACAAATTGTAGATTTTATTTACTAGAATAAAATAAAACTGTAATAAAATAATTATTATATATAAATTAAAAAAATTAGAATAAAATAGAATGATTATAGTAGTAATTTAATCAGTGAAATGGACACTATAGAATTCAAATTTTTAACAAAAAGGATTAAATTCCTTAAAGTAATTTTGTATTACATCTAAGGGCAGAATGACCATTCACTGGGGAGTGTAGAATAGTTATTATAGAAGTTTGAGGAATAAGGTTAAAATTGATTATTTCGCAAAATCACCGTTCTATTAACCAAAGGGCCACGTTACTATATTATGTCAAATAACCCTG
>JBBYHM010392869.1:0-14277 GCA_038381775.1 Adansonia rubrostipa | reverse complement strand
AAAGAAGAGATACCATGAAGGACAACTAGCTCACTTCCACCTAGTAAAGGTGTTATTCTCTCTCCAAGAAAATAATAGTCGAGAGTCTAATATAGTTGTGAGTGCATGGCGTGTAATAGGGAAATAATCAAACCTTTTTATTCAATCCTTATTATGATTATATCAAAATTCTTGTATTCATTTCTTTGAGTAGGAAGAAACATTAGCAATCACAAAAAACACAAAAACATAAGAGTGATGGCAAATAAATGTCATGTATAAAAAAGATGAAGAAAAAGGATTACAAATAAATAACAAATAAAATCAAAGGGAACTGAGAATCCTGATGAAATTTAGCTAATTATAAGTCTGACTTTCAAAACAGTCCCCAGTGAAGCCACCAAGCTATCGCGACATGCTCCTTTTAGATGGTGCGCTATGACCTATAAACGAAAAAGATAAGAGGCTCAACTTTGGATCATCCCTTGATCAAGATTTGAATTAGGCATGATAGAGTGAAAGTCGAGGGGAAAACCATTGAATGTATTGCTCATCCAACTAGTTTTGGATGGTCATTATGAAATGACCATGTCTTAGAATCACCACCAATCATTTTGGGCTAGGTATGATCGCATACCTATGAAAATCAAAGATTTCAAGTTACAAAACTTGAAACACTGATTTATAGACTACATATAGTAGAGTTTATATTGGAGTTCATTTTAAAAGGTTCTGGGAGTTAATTATGCGTAGGCAAGGATTAGCCCCCTATGATGCCCAAAATTGGTACCATCTAGCCATAAATTATTAAAGTCTCGATTTTTCTCAATTTTTCATGCAATCATTAATTATGTGTAATCCACTTCTTATAAATGCAAATTTTTAAATATTAAATATGGGTTTTTATGATAAAAGTTTAATTAATATCTCTTTATGCAACCTAAAAGAGAGGAGAAGCATAAAAGATTTGGTAAAGTGAGATCCAGATTGATTTAGAAGAGGATACTTTACATCAAGCACTATAGGGATACTGACATAAAACATTGCCCTGAGTTTAATGAAACTTGATTTTTTTTTAATGCATGAATGCAAATCATTATAAAAAAGAGAAGCGAGTTAGTAAGACATAAATAAATGTAATAAAAGTTGCATTAAAGATGAATACAATAAAACATAAAAACAAGAGAGAGATAGTTGAGATGTATCTCATATTGACTTTGGTTATTAAGGAATAACTGAATTGACAATTTTAAGACACGTTTGGACTCGATGGTCACCTTAGGCATGAAAATTTTGATAAAAGGTCTAGGAAAGCTCGGAGGATAGAAAACTAGGTTTTGGATGTATTTTGAAAAGCTGGGTTAGAGTATCTTTTCAAAGAAAACAGGGTTGGAAAACCTCTCAGAAAAGTAAGGTTAGAGTATCCTCTCAGAAAAATAAGGTTACAGTATCCTTTCAAAAAGAGCAATTTTGAATGACTTTCGAAAATCAAAATTTTTAATATATATTTTTGGAAGAAATAAGATTTTAGAATGGAAAAAACAATTTTTTTTAAAGGAAAAGGGAAATTAATTTTGAAAATAAGTTTTTGGGTTTTGATTTGAACTTAAAGGGACCTACATCGTGACTCATCAAACCATGGGAGAAAATGTTAAATATCTTTCAAGTTATTCAAATTACTAAAAAAAACTGTTTGAGAAAATTCAAGTAAATATTTTTGCGTTCAACAAAAATAAGGTTTAATATTGCATTATCCACTTTCCCAAATTTATTTTGATTTGGTTCGATGGTTTCTCATAGCAAACAAAGTACCATTGGAAAGTTAACTTAATAAAGATTAATGTACAAATATTCTAAATATCCTAGAAATTGCTTTCCAGGCGAAGTTAATTTTTGAAATTAGGTTTAGGTCAGTATTAACAGCAAGTATTAGAAAAAAAAAGAGCAATGACATTTAAAAAATTGCCCGAACTCATCCGCAATCATTAAATAAAAAACAAAACCTTTTTCAAAAGGGAATTTCACAAAATTTTCATGAATAATGTTTAAAATCTCGAAAAATCATTTTATGGGTTAGAATTACCTAAACAGAATACGAATCAGTGTTTCTAGGGTTCTGGACAATAAAGGTTCAAAAAAATATAACTCCTATATTCGAAATGATTTGAGGGCAAACAATATATAGTTGTAAAGGTAATTCAAAGCCCTTTCAAGGAAAAATGCTAAAAAAGTTTTTAAAAAATCATGTGGAGTTTGAATATAATTTTTCAAATAGGGATCATAGTGTTGTCAGTACCAAAATAGGGGTTTCTTTGGGTTAAGGCTTTTATGTTCACCTGTCAAGGTGTTAGACATGTGAATGTCCAATCATTAAGGACTATGGTAGTGAAGTAATGGACCAATCAAACTTTTATAGAGTAAGACACTAAACTACTCTCTATCTAGACAATAGTCATGATATGTTTGAAACAATGCTTGAACTAAATACTTGTAAGCATTTTTGATTTTGGATTAAAAATAGAATTTATTTGGCCTAATGAGGCCATGATTCCAAACATTTTCATTTAATATATCCCTAAGATTGGGCAACTAATATATTGAAACATTATATCCATGTTAATCCCTATTGATTGAGGTTAGTATAGATTTAACTTGGGATTTTCTTTGAAAGTAGATTTTTACAAGAATCATAGAGGCATTTTCACAAACATATGATGAACTAAACTAGGTAAGATATCAAACATGAACAATCACCAAAATAGCAAACTATCTACGCACTTTAAAAATGAAATCATAGTGAAAATGCATCCTAAGGTATGGTTAAGATCAAAATATTCTAGAGGGAGCATTCATACATGAAATGAGCATGTTGAGATGAAAAAAACTTGGCAAGAGTGCATTAGCAGGGGCTGCTTTAATGTCAATAAGGAATATGGCAGTCTGGTTCATCAAAACACTATTGAAGCATTCAGAAAGTCATCAAAATCCTAAGGCTTCAAAAAATAAACTCATAATAATGCATGAAAGCCTTAATAAGGTCATAGAAACATGGAGATTCACTAAGATCATTACGATGATGAAAAACAAAAAATGAAAGGAAGAAAAAATTAAAAATATACCCAAATTTAAGTTTAAACTCCTAGCGATATCCTTATATAGCAATCCAACTATTCTATAGCATTTTCTTCCTTTTCTTCGCTATAAATTAGCAAGAGAGAAATAAAAAGAAAGAGCTTTTGGTTATGATGGCTATGGAGTATACTTTTTAAGGTAGAGATTAGGGAAATAAAAGGTTTTGGAAATGTTTTAACAAGGCTGGAAAGGGAGCTATGAGAGTCGAGTTTTTAAGAGGGCTGCATATTTCTTTTGATGGCTGATGTAAAAAAAGTTCCTCTCTTAGCTAAATAAAAATTGGATTATATAGTGGATAATTTTAGCCACTAAGATGACCTATCATTGAGGGCATATAGGACTCTTGGAATGTACAATATGATGACTCATTGTATCAATGTTATGTCTTTTAGCATTTGACTAGTTAATCTTGATTCTTATAGGCAAAGACAACCATGCGTTAGTTGATCAAATGAGTAATCTCAAGTTTCTCCTTCATAAAATCAGATTTCTTAGAAAATAACCTTGTGCCAACTCAATGGGCCTTCGCAAAATGTGATAATCTAATGTTTAGAGCCTAAAAGTTAAATTATATGATTTGCATGAAGTTATGTTTGATACTTGATGATTTTTGGGGCTCATATCATGACCAATTTTGAGGTTTAAAGTGATGGTACGAAGGAAGGAAAAATGTCTCAAATTAGGCCAATAATAGCCTTATATATCGATACATTAAGCTTTGAATTGATATGTTGAGCAAAAAAAATGCTAAATGTATTAATATAAAGCATGGTGTACCGATATCTAGAAGTCTATATCGATACATGCACTCCTATATTTATACTTGCTGGCCAAAATTTGTAATTTTCACTATGACATAACTCTATATCAATGCAAACACCCTTGGTATTGATACCATTCTTCAAGTCTTGAAAACATGCCCTTTGGTATTGATACAACTAGTAAACTTTTAGGATTTGAATGATGTAGAGCCTTATGTCGATACCTCACACTTATATATGGATACATGCATACAAAAAATGCAAATTTTCTTACCTTTGACTCTCCAAACTCTTTAGTTAGCTTTTTTGAATGACCTTGATCGTACCTCAGATGATGTCTTTTAATACATGAAATGTTGGTCCAGACAAAATAGATTGTCTACACCCAAAGCAGATAAAGGTACCATGCTTAATATTCTTCATTTTCATTGGCTATAATAGCCAAAGTGGTGGAGTAAACTAATTTATGTAGTCTGTAAATGGAGAAAACCCAATTTCAAACTTGAACAAACCTGATTTTGACATGAAAATGTCCTATTCTCTAACCATTTAGGCCTCAAAAATAAATTAAACCTAATTTTAAAACCCAAAGGCAAGGCCTAGTATGAATTTGAGTGATTTATGGAGCCAAAAATGTGATCAAACTTGTGTTTTGAATCAATGTTGCAATTAGAGAAAAAATGTCATAATTTAAGCAAAATTCCTAGATGTATCAATGCTATCATAGATTTAGCCTTTTTTGCCAATAATATATTGATAAATTACATGTTTTTCCTATATGTATCGATGTATTTTTCCATGTACAATACCTTTTGGTCTAAAATCTTTATTTTGCTAATGTTAAGCCCTGTATCGATATATTTCCCTAATGTATTGATACATCAAGCAAATATATTAATACAATCACCCTTGGTATCAATGCAACATTGTTTTTTTTTTAAATTAGGTGACATGGTAGCCATGTATTGACTCATTAAAGCCATATGTTAGTATAGTGAATTGAAAATGTAGACGTCACTCACTTTTGGCTACTCGAACAACTTAGTTAAGCCAGAAATGATAAGTGATGGGTCTATATTTGCTCGTTTGGTCTTAACCCATGATTCTTGCGTAGAGGCACAAACAAAATTAGGTGTATATAGTTGCCCTTATTTTGCCATTGTAGAATATTAGGAACAGCGTAAAGATAAATAAGCGCCATCTTGTCTGGGGTGGAGTATGCCCTTTGAGTGCCTAAAAAGAAAAAAAATAACAAATCAAAATCTCGTTGAGATGGATACAGTGATTTGAATATGATCTCGAGTACATAGGGAAAATAACTTAGATAGATTTTTCTTGTAAGGCTTAACCCCCTATTAGGTGCCAACTAGTGTGGCTTTAAGCTCTATAGGACTTAACCCTCTTATCAAGTGTAGACTTTGACTCTATATGACTTTACCCTCCCATTAAGTGCCAACCAATGTGGACTCTATAGGACTTTACTCTTCCTTTAGGTGCTAGCTAGTGTGGATTTTGACTTTATATGACTTTACCCTCCTATACCGTAGGTGCCAACTAGTATGGACTTTAACTTTGTAGAACTTTAACTCCCATTAAGTGCCAACTACGATGGACTTTGACTCTATAAGATTTTACCCTCTCATTTGTTGCCAACATTATTGGGCTTACAATATGCCTAATTGAATTAGTCTTGACTCTCTATATAGGCCTACCTTTTAGAGGTTACCACATGGCCAACTACGCTAAGCTTGACTCTTGGTATGGGCTAACTTTACTAGGCTTATCACATGGCCAGTTATATTAGGATTGACTCTCAATATGGGCCAACTTTACGAGGCTTCCCACATGGCTAACTACATTAGGCTTGACTCTTAGTATGAGCCAACTTTACTAGGCTTACCATATAGCTAGGTACATTGGGCTTGACTCTTAGTATGGGCCAACTTTGTTGGGCTTACCATATGGCCAACTATATTAGGCCTGATCTCATTTGATTCTTATAAAAGGGCATCCTATAAGGTTTTCGCATAAGAGAACTTATAAATGATGCATCAGGTGTGTTCAAATGATATAGATGTTATCATGATGCAAAAGTTTCTTAAGATGATGCATGTGTGCTTTATCCTTTCATGTCCTATTCTAGTAAATAAAATTTTTCCTACCATAGAAAAGGTTTAAGAGGGTTGATTGTCTCCTTATTTATTTTGCGTGTTAGTACGAATTCTCTTTGAGGTGCCTTGTCATTGCCTAAGAATTGCTAAACCCTACCAAAGTCTTCATCAATCTTTTATTCCTCAGCATTCTAACACCTTACTAATGAATGGTTTGTGAATATGTTACCTTTTGAGGGTGGTTCTACTTTAAGAGTACATTAAGATCTTTTTATGATGATTTTGGGCTTTTGGTATTTCCTTGCTCAGCAAGATCCTTATTCTTTTTAACTCTAAAATCTTCTAGATATCATGAGCTTTCGAGAGGACATCAAATACAAAATTAGTTTTCATCAAAATGGGATTAAACTCTTATTTTTTCGTGCTACAAAATTCTCATTTTTGTTTCAAGCATGTCATATCCTATATTCCAAGAATTGTTTTGTTATGGGAGAAGAAAAATTAAGCAAATCTAGCCCCTGACCAATAATTTCCAGTACCAAAGGTAATAGGTTATCATGTTCATATTGTTAGAACATGTGCTATCAAAGCTTTCAATAATTATTGATCACCCCTAAGGACATCCTTGAATAAGGCTAAAATTCAACCTTCTTGAATGGTTTGCATGGTTTGCACACTTAATTGATCACGTAAGGTGATGTAAACACCTAGTTTCGTTCGAGTCCTTTTTTTAGTAGTACTAGTTATCCAAGATCGGTAATATAGCTATCACCCAGATAGGAGTCAACCTCTATCAAGTTGTTTACATATTTTTGTAACTTACTCCATTACAAATAGATGGTAGTATTCACGCATGATAGAAAAATTATCATTTGAAGATCAATCTCAGATAAAAAAATGAATATTCAAGAGAAAAATCAATTTTTAAATATTCGCTTGTCAAATTTTAAAAATCTTTTTTTTGCTTATGTCACGGTCAAATTTCCCATTTTTAGGCATTTTTTAAGATTTTTCATAAAACTTGAAAAGTTGATAGTCTTGCATTTTTACCAATACCTATATAGTATTTATATTGATATGCATTCCAAAAAATCAAAAATATTCAAGGAAAATTATATACTGTCATTTTATACCACAAAGTGTCAAGTTATCAATTTTTCAAATTATTTTTAAAGTTCTCATAGTATCGCAAGTATTTTGCTCATGAATTTTTCGGTGAAGACTTGTTTTGAACTTCAGTTTTTTTGTCTTTACATTTTCTTAATTTATATTTTGGATAATATGTTATGTTTAATTCATTTTATACGTTTTAGTGTATATTGTAAATTTTTTCTCAATTCCAAAATATGAGCCTTTCTTTATTTGTAAAATTTTTTATAAAATTTTCTTAAGTTTTAAACTTCAAAATTCTTTAAATATTCCCACTAAGTTACAATAAAATCAATTTTGAAAAATCCCAATCCATTTTATAGATTTTTCTCATTTCCAAAATAAGGAGTTTTCTATTCTTAATTTTTTTCAATTGGATTAATTTCGAGTTTATAATTTTTAAAATTCTTAAAATACTTTTGTTAAATCCATACTAAATCAGTTTTTGAAAATTTAATTTAATTTATGAGCTTTGAAATATATATATATATATATCAATTTTATTCCATAAGGATTTTTCTCATATAACTTTACGAGTTTTGGATTTCCAATCAAGTTTTTTTGTTATTTCATTTCTAATTTTTTTTATGATTATTAATTTTATTTTTTATTTATTATTATCATTTTAATTTTATTTTAATTATGGATTTTTTCTACTAGTTTCATGTAAAGATTCTAATTGATTTCTAACTTTTCCTTAACCAATTTTGTTGGTTTCTAATTATTCCATTTGATTATATCATCTAGATAATCATGAGAAAATACTATGATATGACCATTGAGTGCTTGAAGAAAGACTAGGCCTTACGATAACTATTGCGGAGATAGGACTAGAGCTACAACGCAGAAGAGATGATATCCACAGCTTGGCACAAGCCTACAACTATCTAGATGCATATCGGGCTGATAAACTATGGTGGGTCGAAGATGATGGCAGAAGGTGTTCAATTAATTCTTTTGGCAGATAGATATACATAACTCATCTCACAAAATAAATCCACAATGCCATCATCCAAGCAAGGAAAATGGTGCAGGATTAAAGTCTTACAGATATAGATTAACCCCGTAAGAGAATACAGGCTTATTGTTCTTCAGTTTTTGGATGAGGCTCAAAAATAATATGATCAAGTTAAGACTTTCCTTGGATATAATCCTTACATAGTCAATGATGTTAATATGTAGTTTGTCATAAAGTTAATGGGAAATTCCTGAGTTTGGAATCTTTTATAAAAGCAAGCCTCCCTGCAAATGCATTCATATACTCATACCATGCATATACACATATGTACATACATACATACATGATTATTAATTTCATTAGTTAATAAATTAAAATTAATTAACTTAAAGAAATTTGGAATTCTATTAAGGTTCTAACATTGCAAACCTAAAGATCAATTCAATCACTGCCCATTCATTGGTACCATAATAGATTCGAAACAAAAAGAATGGCTGAGGACCACTTGACAAGATTGAAAAGATTAAAAGAAAGTCATCGACAAGCCTAAGAGGCCATGCTGAAAAGGCAAAAAGAATTACAAGCTTAGATAACAAGGATAATAAAGTTATTAATGGTAAGGGAACTAGTTCACTAATAGCCAGAGATAAGTACTTATACTTCTGCTAGGGGATCTACAGTATTTTTTAAGAACAAACAACTAAGACTTAAAATGCATGGCTAGCTAATACCCAAAATGTGCAACCAAATGTCCCTATAGTTAATCCATTGCTGGTTATTATTATTAACCTTGTCACCATTTAGTAAAGGGTGGGTGCAAGAATTGTAGTCGCTCAAGAAGAATAGACAAGCCCTAGTATTAATGAAGAGGAAAAAGATAAGTAATAAGGTAAAGAATAAGCTAAAGTAGAGATTGAAAAAGGGAAGTTATAGCCCTTTGAGATTTAGTTCTTCCATTGAAATTTAAATGCTCGAGTGTGAAAAGTACAAGGGCACCACTTCTTTTTAAACACACATCAAAATGTTCATCAAAAAGATGGTTAGCTGGGCCTAGAATGACAAGCTTCTAATTCATTATTTTTAGGAGAGCTAGTATGGATCTACGTTGAGATGGTACAATGATTTGAACTGCACTCAAACTCAATGCTAGATTGACTTGGCCTATGCGTTTCTTTAGCAATATCAACACATGGCTGAATGGGTGCTTGATAGACTGACTCCCAAAAATATGGAAAAGAAATCTTGAAATCTTTTAAGGAGTATGCATAAAGATGCAGAAACATGGCCTCTTAAGTTCAACTTCTATTGATTGAGAAGGAGACCATGATGCTATTTATGAACACCTTATGTCCCCCCTAATCTAACAAGTTGGTAAGGATTGTGACCAAGAATTTTGTCAATCTTGTTATTTCTAAAGAGATAATTGAGATGGCTATAAAGGTAAGAATTACTACTAGAAAATCCTCTACAGAAAAAAGCTAGGGCCAAGAAAGAAGAAAAAAGAGGCTACATCTATTGACTATGTCAGTCAACTATATCATCAAGGACCTTATCCCAATTGCTAAAACCAAAAGCAACAAACCCAAAATACCTAGTCTTTTAACATACCTTAAACTCCTACTCTAATATTAATCCGGATTACCATTCCAAACCTTTTTTCACAAAACCAACCAAGATCGAATGTCAATCCGCCTGCCCAAAGGGACAACCAAACTAGACCTTGCTATGATCTCTTTCTTTACTTTTATAAGGAAATGTTTGATAAGCTTTTTAAGGCACGATTAGTGGCTCTAATTTTTTTCAAACCATATGAAGGAAATTACCTTAGTTTTCATGACCTAAATTTGCATTATAAGTATCATGTAGTAGAAAGTTACTTGATCAAAAATTGTACAGCCATCAAGCAAAAGGTCTGAAGTCTTCTTGAGAAAGTTGCTTTTCAAATCAATAATGCCCTAGGACCTAATATGGAAGCAAATCCTTAACTGATCATCCCAAGCCTACGATTAACACTCTGATTGCTGAAAAAATGACAAAAAAAAAGTCAAAGCTCCAACAAATAAGAATTCTAATAGAAAAAGTATGGGCACTCTTAATTAAAGTGGGATCCTTAGTTAAAATCATGGAAGCATTAAAAGCTAGTCTGATTATGGTGTTAACTCCTACAGATTCCATAAGACATCAGAGCATACTTTGCAAAATCGTTTGGACATTTTAGCCATGTTTTAAAGAAAGATAAATAATGGTGAAATTGGGTTCTTTGTAGAAGCCGAACTAGTGAAAAAAATTAGTTAACATGGCTAATAAAGGATCATTGCAACCACCCTATGGCATTGGCCACCCTTTTATCACTCATTATAACCAGCTAAAAGCCATACCTTCTAATACTGAAGTTACTCCTAAACTCATTATTGGAGCACTAACACTATTTCTATATTAAAATAACAAGTAGGAACCACGAAAATATGATGGTGGGGTAATAGTTTTAAAATTTGATATGAGCTAATTAGCTACTGTCAACATTACTAGGGTAAGCCATGTGATATAGAATGGTAGCGACATTACTAGGGTAAGCCATGCGATATAGAATGGTAGCGACATTACTAGGGTAAGCCATGTGATACAGAATGGTCACATCTATGGTCCAAAAACTAGTGAAACCTATGCCAAAACTAAATCAAAAGGACAAACGTCTAGAAAAGTAGCAGCTACTGAAGATATCCTGGTGGAAGTATAGAACTTGGTAAAGGAAAAAAAAACAACTAAGTTCTTCAAGTTTATCAAACATAGTGAATATCGCATAGTGGAATAGTTAAATTAGCAACTGATAAAGATTTCTCTATTAGCCCTATTGCTTACCTCAGAAGCATATCAGAATGCTTTGGTGAAAGTGTTTAACCAGGCTTTTGCTGCTTAAGACATATCCATAAATAAATTAGATTACTTGGTAAATAATATTGTTGCTGACAATTTCATTTCATTCAATGACGATAATGTTTTGCCAGGGAACAACACTTCAACAAAAGCTCTTTACATCATAATTCACTTTAAAGAGACCATTTGCCCAAAGTCCTCATTTACAATGGATTGACTTCAAACATAATGTCGCTAATCATGTTGTCTCACTTGCCAGTTGATGCCAGCCAGATCAGGCATAGGGATATAGTCATTAAGGCATTTGATAGAACAAAGAGAAAAATTAGAGGGATTATTTCAATCACTTTAAATATTGGCATGTGCCATTTGAAATTGAGTTTCATGTAATGGACATTGTCCCAGCATATAATTGTTTGCTAGGGCAACCATGGATTCATTTTGCCATGGCTATCCCATGATCTCTGCATCAAAAGATTAAATTATAGTTGATCAAAAGCTAGTTAGCCTATCCAGGGCAGAAGACATCATGGCCATGACTTTTATTGAAGCCCCTTATGTTAAAACAAATGCTGAAATTGAAAATTGCTCTTTCAAATCCTTTGACATCGTTAATGCCACATTTACAGCAAAAGGGTCTATAATTCTAAAATCCAGACATCACTTCCACCATTTTTTAGAATCAAAGTTCGTCTATCAAATATGGTAAACATGGATTCATGTAATAATCTCCTTTCTTTTCATGATTGGGCAATATAAATGCATTCTCTTTATTGGGATAAATGAATTGATGCTTTGGTTTCATAAGAAAAACTTCACTTCCCACTATTTTTTAGAATCAAAGTTCATTTGTCAATTGGGATAATCATGGATTCACACAATAATCTTGTTTTTTTTAGTGATTACGCGGCATAAATTCATTCTCTTCATTGGGTAAATAAATTGATGCTTTGGTTTCATAAGAAAAACTTCACTTCCCACCATTTTTTAGAATCAAAGTTCATTTGTCGATTGGGATAATCATGGATTCATGTGATAATCTCCTTTCTTTTCATGATTGGGCATCATAAACATATTCTCCTTATTGGGATAAATGGTATTGATGCTTTGATTTCATAAGCAAAACTTCTTTTTCTGCCAATTTAAAATTAATGTTCATCTTTCAACTAGGATAAACATGGATTCACATAATAATCTCTCCATTCTTTTAATGATTGGGCACCATAATTTCATTCTCCTCATTGCGATAAATGAGTTGATTCTTTGGTTTCATAAGAAAAACTTCACTTCACACCATTTTTTAGAATCAAAGTTCATTTGTCAATTGGGATAATCATAGATTCACATAATAATCTCCTTTCTTTTTGTGAGCGGGCACTATAAACATATTTTTCTCATTAGGATAAATGATATTGATGCTTTGGTGTTATAAGAAAAACCTCACTTCCCACCCTTTTTTAGAATCAAAATTTATCTATCAAATATGGTAAATACAGATTCACGTGATAATCTCCTTTCTTTTCTTGATTGGGCACCATGAACGCATTCTCTGTACTGGGATAAATGAATTGAAGCCTTGGTTTCATAAGAAAAACTTTATTCCCACCATTTCTAGAATTAAAGTTTGTCTATCAATTGGGATAAATATGGATTCGCATAATAATCTTTTTTCTTTTCATGATTGGGCACCATAAACACATTCTCCTCATTCAGATAAGTGATATTAATGCTTTGGTTTCAAAAGTAAAACTTCTCTTTCCACCAAATTTACAATTAATGTTCATCTTTCAATTGGGTTAATCACCAATTCACATAATAATCTTGTTTCTTTTAATGATTGGGTAGCACAAGTCCATTCTTCTTGTTGGGAAAAATGAATTGATACTTTCGTTTCATAAGAAAAACATCCCTTCCACCATTTTTTAGAATCAAAGTTCATCTATCAAATGTGGTAAACACCGATTCATGAAATAATCTCCCTTTTTTTCATGATTAGGCACCATAAATGCGTTCTCCTTATTGGGATAAATGAACTGATGCTTTGGTTTCATAAGAAAAACTTCACTTCCCACTATTTTTTAGAATCAAAGTTCATTTGTCAATTTGGATAATCATGGATTCACGTAACAATCTCATTTCTTTTAGTGATTGTATGCCACAAATTCATTCTCCTCAGTGGGTAAATGAATTGATGCTTTTATTTCATAAGAAAAACTTCACTTCCTACCATTTTTTAGAATCAAAGTTCATTTGTCGATTGGGATAATCATGGATTCACATGATAATCTCTTTTCTTTTCATGATTAGGCACCATAAACACATTCGTCTCATTGGGATAAATGGTATTGATGCTTTGGTTTCATAAGGAAAACTTCTCTTTCTACCAATTTTTGAATTAATGATCGTCTTTCAACTGGGATAAACATGGATTCACATAATAATCTCCATTCTTTTAATGATTGGGCACCATAATTTCATTCTCCTCATTGGGATAAATGAGTTGATGCTTTGGTTTCATAAGAAAAACTTCACTTCCCACCATTTTTTAGAATCAAAGTTCATTTGTCAATTGGGATAATCATGGATTCACATAATAATCTCCTTTCTTTTCATGAATGGGCACCATAAACACGTTCTCCTCATTGGGATAAATGATATTGATGCTTTTGTGTCATAAGAAAAACTTCACTTCCTATATTTGTTAGAATCAAAATTTATCTATCAAATGTGATAAATATAGATTCATGTGATAATCTTCTTTCTTTTCTTGATTGGGCACCATGAACGCATTCTCCTTACTAGGATAAATGAATTGAAGCCTTGGTTTCACAAGAAAAACTTTATTCCCAGCATTTCTAGAATCAAAGTTCATCTGTCAATTGGGATAAACATGGATTCGCGTAATAATCTTTTTTCTTTTCATGATCGGGTACCATAAACACATTCTCCTCATTGGGATAAGTGATATTGATGCTTTGGTTTCAAAAGTAAAACTTCTCTTTCTACCAAATTTAGAATTAATGTTCATCTTTCAATTGGGTTAATCCTCGATTCACATAATAATCTCCTTTTTTTTAATGATTGGACACCACAAACTCATTCTACTCGTTCAGAAAAATGAATTGATGCTTTCGTTTCATAAGAAAAACTTCACTTCCCACCATTTTTTAAAATCAAAGTTCATCGATCAAATGTGGTAAACACAGATTCATAAAATAATCTTCTTTGTTTTCATGATTGGGCACCATAAACGCATTCTCCTTATTAGGATAAATGAATTGATGCTTTGGTTTTATAAGGAAAACTTCACTTC
>JBBYHM010392848.1:0-14281 GCA_038381775.1 Adansonia rubrostipa | reverse complement strand
TGGATGAAGCAAAGCCTTGTTCCACACCTATGAGTACTTCAACAAAGCTTGAAAAGGATGAAGAAGGTAAAATTGTTGACTCTAAACTTTATAGGTTTATGATAGGTTCATTGCTATATCCTACCGCAAGTAGACCCGACATAATGTTTAGTGTATGCCTATGTGCTAGATACCAATCATCACTAAGAGAGTCACATCTAATTGCCATGAAAAGAATCTTTAGATATCTTAGAGACACTCTAAATCTAGGCTTATGGTATCGAAAAGAATCATCTTTTATCTTACATGCTTATTTTGATATAGATTTTGGTGGATGTAAAGTTGATAGGAAAAGCACTTCCAGTACTTGTCAATTTCTTAAAAATATGCTCATATCATGGTTTTTCAAGAAACAAAATAGTGTTGCTTTGTCCATAAGCGAAGCAGAATACATATCCATGGAAAGTTGTTGTGCCCAAATTTTATGGATAAAATAACAAATGAATGATTTTGGCATTACCATGGATCATATTCCAATTAAATGTGACAATACTACTGACATTTGTCTCACCAAAAATCCAATCCAACACTCTAGAACCAAGCACATAGAAATTAGATATCACTTCATTAGAGATCATGTGCAAAAAGGTGATATAATGGTTGAATTTATTGATAACTTGCATCAATTAGCTGATATTTTCACTAAACCACTTGACAAGGATAGATTTTGAATAATTAAAAGAAAAATTGGCTTAATGAATGCTGCTTAAAATTCATGGTTAGATCTAATCTTGATACTTTGCCTCAATATTATTTGCATCATACTTAGTTTGATGAAACTAGTTTTACATACTTACTTGTTTGATGATGTTCATTTGTTATGAATTTGTCATTCTTGGATAATTTTATTGGATCTTGATTAAATTTTGAATTATCATGCAAAATGATCTTGATTTTGGTCCAAGTTGTACTTCAAATGTTTTTAAAAGGATAATTAGGTAAAAAATATAGCTAATTTGATGTCATCTTATTGGAAATGACCTAATATTAGGCCAGATGTATTGATCCCTGTATATTCTTCCTTTATGTCTCAAGACTAGTTTTCATTGTATCGATACAAACTAAACTGGTTCTTTCTATCGATACCTGCCTCTTTTATATTGATACAATAAGCAATTTGATCTAAGTTTCGAGACCTAGTTCCTTGTATCGATAGAGAACCCAGAAATGTTTTTTGTATCGATACTACTTCTTCTGTATTGATACTCATTGTTAATTTAAAACTCCTCACATGCAAATTGTTCATTCGATCAAGTACTATTCATCCCTCTCTCCTAAAACCCTCACTCTCACTCAACCTTCAAATCTTTAAAACTCATCATCATCACCCTTTTTCTCTCAATCGATTGCTCCACAAACCAATTTCCTTTA
The DNA here is from genome assembly GCA_038381775.1 of Adansonia rubrostipa. Taxonomy (NCBI): domain Eukaryota; kingdom Viridiplantae; phylum Streptophyta; class Magnoliopsida; order Malvales; family Malvaceae; genus Adansonia; species Adansonia rubrostipa. The sequence goes on along the minus strand of JBBYHM010392848.1, from coordinate 12,871 downwards.
TCAAATTTACCCAAAACTATTTCAAAATCACTCACCATCATCTGAAACATCAATAATTCAAAACTCAACCCTCACCACTTCCCTCTCTAAATCCATCACTTTTGTCCAAATTTCTTCCCAAAATTTTGCTCTTTTTCCATTCCTAAACTTTTCCAGACTTCGTTAGTGCGATTGATTATGAATTTATTCACTACATCGCACTAATTGCGAACCAAATTTAGTGCCCACTACCTGTTCAACTATTTTCCCTAACCAGCATTTTTACCCAATCAAACTGTTCCTTTGCCACATGCTCAACAAAAGTCTTCAAACACAACCATGCCTCCCAAAACCAAACAAACAGCACATCGTTAAGTCCCATCACGTATGCCTCCACGTCGTCTGCTTTCAACCACCTCTGGCCAAAATCAATCCTTTTTTGACTTATGTTTTCATGATGCATGGGCTCGTGAGCATTTCACCACCATCTATGCTCGGATGCCCATCTAACAATGTCGAGTCATCGACTTTACCTTTCTCTGATCCATTAATTATCCTTACCTTCAGATTTTTGAAACTTTTGGAGGGACCAAAATTCTTTCTCTAAATGTTTTGGTTTATGAAAATCTTGTCTGTGCATTCTTTAGCAATGCCTTTCTCATTATTGATGACCATAATAATGTCATTGCTATTCGATCCTATCTTTTAGGATAAAATCTCTTTGTCAACTTGGTTTCTCTCACGTCTGCCTTTGGTTTTCTGAATGAAGGCATAATCCATGAAGGCTCGGCTCCCATCGCCTTGCACATTCCAAACAACAAAGCCATGCTCCTTCCTTTAGTTGATCGCTTACTTATCTTATCATCTCACATGTCCTCTGCCCATACCGAACCAAACATGCCTTGATTAGCGACGTGAACTATTGGTGGCTTCATATGATTCAAACTGATAATCATCCAAATTTTGCCTATTTCATATTAGTGGACCTTGTTCTTTGCGTTCATGGTTGTCATAGTCTTCTCGACGACATAGCCTTGAGTTACTACTTTGACACCTAAGGTCTTGATCTTTCATGCAACCCTAGAATTATGGTAACCACTTATCGTTACATTGGTCGCATATCCATATGCCTTGTCAGGTATGAAATTCAAGGTGTTAACTCTGTTCCTAAAGCTCATCGACAGCCACCACTTGAGCAATCGAATACTCTAACTCCTGATAATCATGATGATATAGAGCATGATGAGCTTTCCCCACCTTTGGCTCCCGTTACCTCTTCTTCCATGCCTATAGACATTCCCACTATGTTCACTTCTATCATGGGCCATTTTATTAAATGGGAGGGATGATTCGACCATCACTTTGACACCATCGATGCTCATCTTTCTACTCTTATGCATAGTCACCGAGCTTTAACGAAGTAATTCCATGCTTTTTTGGCTGCTTTTCCTCGTGTGCCTCCGCCTGCTTCTCCACCCGTCGAAGATCCTCTAGCAGATGATGTCTAGTCAAATTAGACGTGTTTGAACATCTTTATAAATTTTTTAGCATATCACTTATGTTTATTAACATATCATTTTAAGATCGTTTTAGGATATCTCTTATGTTTGTCAAACTTTTTGGTTTTAGGATTCTCTACTACTCTATGTTTTGCATTACTTTGAACATCTTTTGCTTGCTTTATTAATTTTATCCTATCCTTAAATGAGTTTGTCTTTGCTTGTGCCTACTTTGATTGCATTTTCTACTTTGCTTTGCATTAGCATTACTTATCCTTGAATTCTGTTTTGATATAACAAAAAAGGGGAGAAATGCCTTTAATTTGCAATATATTGCTACATATATGCCTTATGTTGCTATATATGCTTTCCATGAATTTATTATGCATATGTTGGAACCCAAATTACATGTTGATATTGAACATAAGCTTGGTTTTCTAATCTTGGGCAACATTAAAAACTGAGTTACTCAAATTAAAATTCTTGAAAACCATTGCCTTATTGAAGGGGAGTTATTTTTTGTTAATCTCAAAAACAAGCAAATTTATCTTAAGTTTTGTTATATCAAAAAGGGAGAGATTGCTAACCTTGATTTTGATTTTGATATAACAAACAACTTAAGTTAAATTAATACTCAACTTGGTATTTATGCTTAAATTGAAAAGCATTTTGAAAAATACTAAGTTTGTAATTTGTCAAAAATTATATGCTCCAAAATGTATATTTATACTTAGAATAATTTTTTAGATTTGTTTGAGTCAACAAAAATTATTTTACAAACGTTTTTGAAGGTTGGTACCAATATAAAGAACAAATGTATCGATACTATGCTTAAAAACCTTTAAATATATTAATACAAGTGCGTATGTATCGATACAGCCTACTTAGTATCAATACTCACCCCATGTGTATCGATACAAGGCTTGGCAGTAGCCAAGGTTTGGCTGAAACCCTCAAATGTATTGATACAAGTGTATATGTATCGATACAGCCTGCTTAGTATCAATACTCAGATCCCTATATCAATATAACAAGCTGTAACGGTCACTTTTTTTATTTTTGTATCGATACTATTGGTATTGTATCAATACTATAGCGCGAGACTGAATAGAAACAAGCATTTATGAAGGCTACAATGGTTCTCCAACCACCACATTAAATGTCCAATGTCTATGAATCAATTTCCAGCTATAAATGGAGGTTCCAAACAACTAAAGAAGCAGAGATACAAATTTCATTAAACCATTAAACAATAAAAGCTCAAAATCATCAAATTCTTTATTTCTACTTGTATCAAATTAATACTCTTCAAGCCTATTTGTATCTCATTCATCTTATACTTAAATTCTAGCAAACATTTACCTACTCGAGGTTCAATTTGTTTGCAAAATACTTCATTCATATCACACAAAAGGGGTTATGTGAAAGTGAGTGAAAATATTTGAGAGTTTGGGGTAAAATTCTCAAAGGAATTGAAAGGTTCTATCTAAGCCTTAAAAGATAGTGGTGTAAGGTTATATCTTAGCCTTAAAGGTAACAATTTGTTTAGTGAATTGTGGGAATCACCTTGGTAAGAAATTACCAAGAAGAGAGGACTTAGGTGCCAAATTAAAAGACCGAACCTCTATACATTGATTGTTGGTTTTTCTTATCCTTATCTTATTTTTAATTTATAATTTACTTCAAATCGATCAAGTTTTTATAGAACCAATTCACCCCCTCGTGGTTCAATCTCTCATTTGAAGCTAACAAGAATGAATGATTAGATGAGCATGTTTAGCTTAGATAGATATGGTTAAGCTGTATTTTGTTTAGAATAGGTTTGTGGTTGATTAGTTGACAATATAAAATAGGTAGTATTCTTTACATTTTTAAAATGTTTGTTTAGAGTGTTTTTAGTAGGTAGTATTCTTTACATTCTTAAAATGTTTGTTTAGAGTGTTTTTAGGTGAGTTTTTTAAAGAACCCCCAAAAACAAGCCTCAACCTATTCAATCAATAAGTGAATGAAGGTTATAGGTTCTTTCAAGAACAATTTGGAGACATTTAAATAAATACTTGAATTTAGAGTTACTTTGGAGCGTTAAATAATATTTTCTAAGTGTTTTTACTAGTTTTGGTGAATTAAACTTGTAGTGTTTTAATTAGAGCCATTGGGAATAATTATGATGTGTTTAATATGGTTCTTTAAAAGAATTTGTTTGCTAGTTCCAGCACTCAATTGAGTGGCATTGGTAATATAAATGAAAGCGATTAAAGCAAGTCATTTGTGTAACTTCAAAGCATATCGCTTATATCAACGATCATAGTTGTTGGTTGAGTAACTTAAAGGTTTTTGTCTTTTCCTTCTCTTTGACATATATAGAATGTCTTTAGTCTTGCCATTGGTTGTTTGAACATCCAGAAGTTCATTAACGAAAATTAGAAATAAGTGTTCGTGATCACACATTATCATGGAGTCAATAGTGGTTTAGGAAAAAAGAAATATTTGTACATGTTTCTGGTGTTATTAATTTTTTTTGTACTTTTTTCATAATCTTCATTGATTGTGCAGCATATTAGACTCTTAAAAAGTCTAATTTCAAGAAATTTTGCAACATGAGCTATTTGGATGACTCTATTTTAGCGCTTAGGCTGTAATACAAGTTGTTTCTAGTGTGGAAAACTATTTTTATGGATATTTCTCATACTTTTTTATTAAAATAGAATGAACAAGCTTTCCAAGCATGTAGGGCTCGTTTAGTGGGTATTCCAAATGAATTGAGGAGAAAATCCAAAAGGCATGTTCTTCAGACATGCTGTGCAATGTAATAACATCAAATTAAAAAATTAATTTGACGCTTTTAATGATTTTTTGGCTTTTTTTGAGTATTCTTAATTGAAGTATATTGAGTCAACATTTATAAGAATTTAGTTAGAGATTTTATGTGTTCGGAGTAGTCTTAAATAAATTTGGAAAGCTTGAAACATCAAAATGGTCAATTGTTCTTATATTTTTCTAGGTTTAGCTATTCAATTTTTCGAGGCATTTAATGCCTCGAAATTGATTTCGTGAATGTTATTTTGTATGCCAATAAGTCTATGAGTGTCCAATAAAAGGTTCCTAGTGGCTCCCATAAAGGTTCTCAAATGGATAAAAATTAAAATAAAAATTGATTCTTTTAGCTTTTGTTTTCAAAGTTGTGTCCCATTTTTTAATTTCTTTAAACAGAGTCCAATCTTCGAAATAAATTTGAATTGATGCCAAATAATTTTGGAGTTATACACTTTTATGAAATTTCTTTCATAATACAAAGGATTTTTGCCCTAAATTAAGCTGTAGATTCTAGGTAATCCTAGACCAATATTCGATTGCTCTCATGGGTACTTGATATGAGTCTCAAGATACATTTTTTCATTTTCAATAATATATGTTTATTTTAATGAATAAAAGGGGACTATAATTAAATATGTGAATAATCAAAACCGAGAAAAATGAAATTGAAATACATTTGATTAATTGGTGTAGTCATTCTATTTTGTTAGGGCTAATGTTTAAAACATCAGAAGTCATCATTCGAGGCACCGTCAGAGTCACTTAGAGAAGCGCAAATTAATTCCCTACTATTTTTGGCCAAGTGAGGTGTTAGGAGAGTTAAAGATATGAATAATTCGCATTTTTGCAAGAAGTCTCGATACATGGTCGCTAGGTATTAATACAAGGTTCTATTTCATCAAAATTTCAAAATCTTGCTATTTATATTGATACAAAAGGACATAGTATTGATACTTAAGGTGAGATATCGATACCCAGGGTGTTTGTACTGAGAGAGGTTTATGTCGTAGTAAAAATCATGATTTTTGGCCAAAATGTATTGATACACAATTAAGAATATCGATGCAACCTTTGTGGTATCGATACATCTAGAAAATTTTTGCTTTATGTATCAATATAGAGTTCTTTTATCAAGATTGGAAGACAAAATTTGCTTTATTTATTGATACAAAGTTCTTTGTATTAATACAAAAGGCAATTTTTGCTCGGTTCATGCTATCTTTAGTCCTTGCACTATTGACTTAATATGATTTGGCCATGTTTTTGGCAACCAAGACCATCAAAATCCATATTAGGCCTCAACATTAGACTTAAGATTGGATAAAATGAATTTTTAAGGCCCAAATAGCCATGACAAGGGATATTCTCATGACACAATGTAATTTGTTAGAGGGTATTTTAGTATCTTTTCATGGCTCAATTACATAAAGTGGCCTAATTCATTGTTTTTGTTGAGCAAGCCAATGAATTTGAATGGCAACAGAGCATGGTACCTTGTCCACACATGAGGTACATGCACCAAACCCCCAAAATACCTTTACTTTTTATATTTTGTTTTCACTATTCACATGGCTATATAGGAATGGTTGGCCCAGCTAAGAAAAAAGACACAGACACACTAAAAGTTTCATTCTTACACTCTCCAAAAACATTCTTCAGCCACCAAAAAACACTCATATTCCCATAGCTCCCCTAAACCACCACTAAAAACCTCCATGCACTCATATTTCCTCTCAAAACCCTTCTTCATTGTATATCCATTAAGCTCATTCTTGACCACCTTTTTCTTGCTAATTAATTGCAAAGAAAAAAGAGAAAGCGAGCTTAAAGTTGAGTAGTTCTACTTAAGTGCTAAAGCAAGTATTAGAGCTTCTTGGTTTAACTTTCATCTTTTTTCTTAATTCATTTTCTAATATTATCATATTCATCACTTTAGTGAGCCTTATCATGAGATCCATGACTTTATCTTAGGACTTCACACATCTTGTGGCCTTGGTGCTATAGATTTAGGATTTTTAATGCCATATTAATTATTTTTACCATGTTTTACTATGCTCACATGCTTGGTTTGGCTCAAAATCATGTTTTTAATGCTAGCTAAAAATTCTAGCAGGTTTTTAATTGTTTAAATATTTTCTTATCATCTTTTATGGCATGACTCTTGATGTCACTCATAAAGCTAACATCGCCATACACTTCTTATCTTATTCCCTTACATGTTTATCTTTATTTTCATGTCAAAATGTCATCTACATTTGTTTAAATATGTTGTCCATGTTCATTTTCATGTATATCACATTTAGTTTATAACATCTTTGTCAAGATGTTTTCTTTTTTGCTAATATATGATTTTCAAAAACCTTTAAGTTAATTCTACGTTACCTTTAATAAATGGAGATTAGTGTAGATTTAATGTTTTCATAATTAGTTTTCCAATCTTAGGGGAAAATTAAGCTTTCTATATCTAGATTCATGGTCAAATGAGATTGAACATTCTATTTTTTAAAAAAATAGCCTTTTTACTTGTTTTAAAGTGTTTATGCCTTAATTTTGAAGTCTAGTACCCCATTACTAATGACTTAGTTAATGGGCTGGTCCATTGTCCCAAACTACACTGAGATTGTGTGAATGAGCTTGTGAAGCCACCGTCACTGACCCTATTTTTTACGGACATTCAAAAATCCATAACCAGAGACTAGCTCTAGGAAACCTAAAAATTGAAGAAACTCCTCTACTTTACCTTGTTAGCACTGTAGTCACAAATTAAAAAATCATTTCAAGCCTAAAAACATTTTTTGAAATTTCCTGATAGTTTTCCCTTAAAGAGAATTAAATTAACTTTCTAAAGGTGTCTTCTTTGCCTTTGGATCATTCTAGATAAGGGAGTCTTGATCTTTCAAACCTTTACTCTTTAAAACCCTAAAATCAATGATTTACATTTTGTTTGGGCCAGTTTAGCATGCCAAATGATTTTTCTTTTTTTAAAGTATTTTTCATTAAATGTTTGTGGAATCCCCTTCTAAAAAGGTATCATTTGTGATTTAATAATTCTAAACAAGGCTAAGGCAAATTTTCAAAGTTCATAACACCCTTTCCTCTGTACATGCTACTAGTGCTAAAGCAACTCAAATTCAAATTAATTCCATAAAGAAAGTGATTTTTAAGTATTTTTAGGATTTTTTATGTTAATCCTTGTTGAGTTGCCTTTCTAAGGTGATTTATTCACCCCTTGAAGCCTTCTGATGAACTTGAAATAAATTTAAGAATGGCGATAGTGTGATGGAGTCCCCTACTTTTAGATTTAAAAAAATTAGATGAATTTTCTCAAACCACTTTTTTCAAGGCATTTAAATGCCTCAAATGTATCCAATTAATTCCCATGGAGTCATGTATCAAATACAAGTCCTGAGGCTCAGATCATAGCCCAAAAAATTTTTAATTAATTGGGTCTTTTATTTTTATTGTTAGATTTAATTCAAAATTCAATCTTTCTTTTTATCAAAAATGTTTCATTCTCCAAAATTACTAAAATTTTTATCTTTGGAGATACTCCAAACCCATCCTCTGAGAGTATACTCTAATCTCGTGTTTACAAGCTTTATTCAAATTTAAAAAATCACTTAAATTTTCACCATTGAGAATACTCATCCTCATCTTCCGAGGGGATACTCCAACCCTATTTTTTTCCTTAAAAATACTAAATTCTCTTTCCTGGCCATCCTTAGGCTTTTTAATCAAAACCTTTTTTTTCATGCCTTAAGCGACCTCTAGGTCCACAAGCGTCACTAAATTTTCATCACAGCTATTCCTTAGTAATCAGATACAATTACAAGGTACATTCTGATCATCCATCCTTTTTACGCTTTTTTGTATTTATTCTTATACAATATTAATATATTATTTTTTGTCTTAGTACTATGTTTCCCTTTGTGATGTCCATTCTGCATTCATATTTCAAAACATTTTTGAAAATTATAAGGCAATGTTCTGTGTTGGTAAATCTCTAGTACTTGACACTGAATGTTTAACTTTCAAAATTAAATCTAGAAATCATTTTTGATAAAAATTCCTATGTTCCCTACATCTTTAGGGGAAAATGAGATTTAAAATTTTGACAAAATTCATACATTAAAAGAGGATTATATCAAAATAACAATGAGTCAAAACTGAAGAAATAAAAACTAAGCATTGTGTGGACATCGGTATTTCCCCATGTTACCAATTCTTAAACCTGATTGATGAATCTCTGGATCATGTAGACCATGAAACCAATATTTCAAGTTTCATAACTCAAAGTGTTAGTTTTGATAGGCACTAGAGCAACTCTAAGTCTTTGGCCACTTTGTTGTGGCCATCCAAGAGTGGTTGGATGAGCGATTGATTTGATGGTCCTTCCCGTTATTTTCATCTCATCATGTCCAATCCAAATTTTGATCAAGGGATAACCCAAAAGCCATTCCTTTTAAGTTGCATACATCACCATCCAAATGATTCAAGTTCTATCGAGGGCCCTTCGCTACAACTTGGCGACACCACTAGGGATAAAATTTAGAGAGTTAGGCCTACAACTAGCCATGTCTCACTTAGTTCTTGATTTTTTCAACTTTGGTCATTATTTAACTATAATCCCCTTTCATCTTTGTTTATTAATCTTTTACTTTTCATGATTTTTATCTTGTAATCTTTACGGACTGCCTTGTTCCTAAATAAATGTTCATCAATTAATAAGTGATTGTCAGAATAATGCCTCTTGCGAAAAAAGCATGCACTACTTAAGAGTATTTCTTGATAGGCAAATGTCTTCTCAATTAAGACTCTTCCTCTTTATTTTTCAACATGATGGCAGTGAGAAAGTGTGGATTCTCAACTTTGGACCCTAAAAAGGATTATAAGATGAATCACTCGCCCAACTAGTCTTAGATGGCCACCATGAAGTGGTTAACAATTGGAGTTACCACTAATCATTGGTGGGAGGCATGATCAGATATCTATTGAAATTGATATTTTGAGTAACGAAACTTAAGACATTGGTTTCATGGTTTACGTGACCTAAAGATTCGACGGTTGGGTTTAAGAGTTGGTTACGAACAATGAGGTATAAACCTCTCTGCAATGCCCAAAATCGATACTTTTCTAGCCATGTCCCAACTTGGTTTTGGCTTCCTTAGTTTTGGCTTATCATTATTTAATATAATCCGCTTTTGATGCATGAATTTTGTATAAAATAAGAAACTCAGGTTTTAAAGAAAATTTGAATTCATATACGCCTTGGAAATGCGAAGAACATAGAGATCGTGGTTAAAAATTGTTTTTGAGTTTAATTTTTTAAAATCGGATATTTCGTGTCAAGCACTAGAGAGATACTGACATGAAACATTGCTTTTATGTCTTTTTAGAAAAAAAGACTATTTTGAAGATATGAATGCCAGATAAACAACACAAAGGAAAATGTGTTAGTAAGATGAAAGAGAAATAATATTGCATAAAATAAATCACACAAAAAAGGGAAGAGGGGAATTGATGTTTAAAATGTATATTGTTATTGTCATCAATTATCTTGAAAAAAAAACAAGTCGACAATTTTAGAGATGCCTTGGGATCTATTGACTAATCAAGACATAAAAATGGGTTTGAATATTGAAAAGTTTAAAGGAAATACAAGAGAAAAAATTTATTTTTTCTTGAAAATTTTGAGAAAAATGAGATTGACAAATTTAAATTGACAGATTTTGACTATTTCTTGACAATTCTTCAAAAAAGAATGCGGTTGGAGTATCCCTATAAATGAAAACTTTGGTAAGTTTCAAAATTTGAATAAGGTTTGCAAAAGGGTTGGAATATCCTCTTAGAGAATGAGATTGGAGTATCCCCAATGGAAACTTTAATGATTTTAGAGAGACAAGCTCGAAAGATTTATCTTGACAAAGGTTTAGTGATTTCTTAACAAAATGACATTTTTGACAAATTCTTGACAAAATAGGTGATTTTTTATTTAAAAAATTTGATAAAAGTAAGGATAATAAAGCTTAAAAATTGTTCGTGCCTTGATCTAAGCCTACAAGGTCAATACATGTTCCTTTTTACTAGATGGAGTTGATCGAGATCACATGGAGGCATTCGAATGCCTCGGAATAGGAGTTCAGAAGAACACACTAGTATTGAACAATGTTGAAATTAGGGGACAACATCGCACTTTTCCCTTTTTCAATTTTATTCTGAACAAATTTGAAGATTTCAGGGGTCGAGTAAAGTACCTTGGAAAAGTAACTTGATAAGAATCGATATAAAATTATTCCAAAAATCATAGAAAATTGCCTTCTAGGTGAAAATAATTTTCAAAATAAGGACTAGTTCAACACGGTAGCGTATGCAAAGGAAATAGGGTGGTCGAATTTGAAAAATCATTCTCCACTCATATGGAATCGTTAAATCATGAAAGATACCTTTCCAGAAAAAAATTTCATTAACATTTTATGAAAAATATTTGAAAAAAACTAAAAAAAATCATTTGGTGGGCCGAAATGGCCGAAATATAATATGGGTCACTGATTCTAGGGGTTCTGGACAGCAAGACTTCAAAAAATTGTAACTCTCTCATCTGGAATGATTCAGGGGCAAATAAGACACCATTGGAAAGGTGATTTGATGCCTTTCTAGACAAAAATGTCAGAAAATTGTTGGAAAATGTTTTATGGTTCAAAAATGATTTTTCATGGAGAAATTTTGGGTTTTCTTGGATTTCTTCAGGCTAAATTCGAGCCTTGGACATCCAGATGTCTGTGGCAGAAATAAATGAGTGACATGGGTTTCAGAAGTACCAAAGTAGTTTGGGATGATGAAAAAGCCCGTTAACCATGCCACCAACGCAAGGACTCTAGGCAAAGATCAAGGCATAAACAAACTTGGACACTAAAAAAAAGATGTTTTATTTAAAAAAAAAACAAAATATTTAGCCTCTTTCAACCTTGATGTCGCAACGTGGCCTGGATACGAATCCTAACCAGCTCGACTTAAAATGGGAAATGTATTCCTTGTTTTTATATATATCATTATTTTTTATTTCAATTTAGGGACCATATCTTTATTGTCATATTATTTTTTATTTTTTTATGTCTGGGGATTGAGTTGTCGAAATGAATTGCTCACTTGAGTTAACTCTAAATAATCGTTATGAAACGACCATTTTTCTAGAGTTGCCACCAATCTTATTTAGGCCAGGTGAGATTGGACACCTACCGGAGTTTATATTTTAAGGATTACGAAACCCATAAAAACAAACTCCGAGGTCTACGCTTATAATAGAGATTGCTTGAAATGTTTCGAGAGTTAGTTACAATCACAAGTAAGGATCAACCTTCTCGTGTTGCCCGCTGATCGATACCTTATTAATCCTATGTTAACATAAATTTTTATTTTTATTTGGTTTCAATATTTGGTATATAATTATAATTACCATAATATTTTATTAAACAAATTTACTATTTCGGATGAGAAAATTAAGTTTTAATACTTTTGAAAATCAAAATATCTATCATATCCTCTTGAAGAACCAAGAGAACATGAAGATCTTATCATTCTCTATCGTACTCTATTGGAGAACCTGTGGAGTATGAAAGGTTTTATTTTTACAAAAAATTGAAAAAGCTCGATTTTTATTTCGAAAAGGATATCTTGTTATTAAAATAATCGATTTTTCATATTCAAGTAGGAATTCTACGTATAATTTAATTAAAAGATATTGCCTTAATTATAAGAAACCTAATTTTATTAAAAATACAGACCCTAATACCTCAAAATGGTCCAATATGATGAATAAATTCCTAATGTGTACTTCCGACGTAAAAATATCCCAGTATTCACATAAGGCTTGGTTCTAATGCAAAATTATGAAAACACCCTTGGGTATACCTTCGACGTAAGAGATCCCAATAACCCCTAAAGGACTCAAAATGCTTGAAAAAGGGCAAACATATCCTAAATATGCACTTTCGGCCTAAAAGCATCCTAATGGATATCTAAGACTATACTCAAAGAAAAATTATGAAAATGCCTTTAGGGTATACCTTTGACATGAAAATATCCCGATAACCCTAATAAACCTTAAAATGATCTAGGAAGGCTAAACTAATCCTAATTCAGCATAAAAACATCCTGGTAAAAAAATTACTAAAGTATCTTAGTAACCCTAATAAGCACTAAAATGATGAGAACTGGATGAACCTATCCTAAATATGCACCTTTGGCATAAAAGCATCTCGGTTACTATCTAGGACTCGATTTTAGAAAAATTATCAAAATAACCCTAGCATATACCGTCGACTTGAAAGTATCTCGATACCCTAATGGCCACTAAAATGATGAAAAGTAGATGAATTTAGTCTAAATGGAAAAGCTAAAATTTTAAGTTTGACTAAAATTTGCAATCAAGCCCCTAAATTTTTGAAAATTGCATTTCTTATCCTTCGAAAGATCGAACAAATATGAAAAGTTTTAAAAATTTCTAAGGCCATAGAAATAATAGAAATCTTTAAAACTGGTAAAATATCCATTTTGCCCCCTAAATATGAAAATTTGCTATT
>JBBYHM010392807.1:0-14283 GCA_038381775.1 Adansonia rubrostipa | reverse complement strand
ATTCGAGGCCCATATTTCGGGCCGGGCCGGGCTCGGGCTTTGAAATTTAATATTAATACCATGCTTAAGCCCGGCCCAAACCCGACCTGGCCCGGCCCACGAGCAGGTCTACTCGTATACACAAATCTTTAATTTTTTTTTCCAAAAAAAGGCTTGTCACGCCAAGCCCCTTGTCCCTCGCGGGGACCGTTTTAATCTATTGTAATAGATGAATCGACATCGCCATCGTTATGGGTCTTTTTATCAGTAATTTTTTGTTTTGTTTAACGCACGTTTTTATTCCCTGAATGTAATTATTAAATCGAACATGATCGATATGCCTTAACTATATAATATAATAGAGAAGCAAGAGGGACATACATATTTAAATATTTATGTCATTTTGTCAATAGGAGGTTGCGGAAATAACAAAGCGTTATTTCTAAGCGCTGGATTTTTGGATTAGTTGGGTCTTCCATTTTCCGCGTACGTCCAATCAGCCCCAAGGGTTGAGAAATTCCTTTAGAAATCATATATCAATCATACATACTGCTAACAGTCAGCAACATCATCTATATATAAATATATATATATATATATATATATATATGTATATTCTTTCCTTTTGATGAAATGTGGGATCGAAATGAACCCTGATTTTTCCATTCTCCAACCGAAATTTTTGAATTAGTTTCATGGTATCAATTTCTGATAAATATTCCCCTTAATATCTTTAAGTTATAAGAATTTTTCTCTCATGACTTTGATTCCCTAAAAATTGTCACAAAATCTCTTTTCATCTATATATAATGCATAAATGTCTAGTTTACCTTATATGATTAACATAATAATAATAATAATAATAATAATGTTTTAGTTTGAATAAATATTTTTTAAAATTATTTAAGGTCGCTCCAAAAGTATATAAAGCAGGAATACTCTTGCGAGATGCATGTACAGTGAAATATCATAATTGAAATTACTTAAATTTATATGATAGTAATGAAATTGAGAATAAGTTTAAAACAAAAGGCTTTCATTCTAGTTTTTCAAGTATTTGTAGTATCTTAATTATGTTATAATCTCTATCATGAATTTCTTCTAATTTTTTTTACTTTATTTATAATATTATATACATGATTTTAATTTTAAATAATTATATCTTTTAACTATTTTCATCTCACAAATATAACATTGTTTATCAAAAGCTTTGGTAGTCTTCCAAATTTTATATCATCTACACCAAATGATTATGACTAGACCCGTATATCATTTGTAATTATTTTAAAAAACTTTTAATAAGTTAATATAATCTTAATCTATGTCAGTGTATAAATTTATACGTTATCGATACATAAAATACAAATCCTAATATATAATGTTCAGATTAATAGTTAGAGAGGAAAATACATGTGATGTGCTTCCACATCATACCCAATAAAAAAAATTTTATTGGATATAAATTATTCAAATTTTATCAAATTATACCCCCAAGAGAATATTCGAATTACAAACCAAACACGATAATTGCACATTAATTTTCAATTACAAACCACATAATAATAATAATAATAATAATAATGATTGTTGTATTAATCAAGCATATAGAACAAAATTTTATCCCATCTTCGCATCAATTTTGAGTCCGACTCTTCTTTATTATTTTTGAAGCCAACACCAACAATACTAAAAAAAATTAAAAAAAAAAAATTAAACCAAGAGATAGTATGTTTTAAGGTTATATTAGATATTTCGGATTAGGATATAGGTTATATTTTATTTAAAATTATTGTGAAGATGTTTATTATTATTTGATAGGGAAAGCAGGAATAAAATAGGTTAATGTAACATTTATACACGTTTTCTTTTTTCATATAATAAAGAGGTTTTATTAATCAATAACTAGTTGTTGTTGTTACCTTTGTCATTGTTAGAACTTTCATATTCTCTTGCAAATATTTAACTAAAGTAATAAATTTATCGACTTGTTAATTTATTGTTAAGGACTCATTATAGGAGAAAAAAAGCCTAAAAAGTTTTAAAAAACAAAACGCCACTTGCAAATGAAGATGGTTGTTTTTAATTATATTTTAAATGTTTATTCACTTTATTTAATTTATAACTTAAATTCGTTGGCCTTATTAAAAGAATTGGTTCTTAAAAAGTTCAATCTTTCTTAAAAAAAATCATAGATTCTTCTTAGAAAAAAATTGGTTGTTTGAATATTTATATTACTTATAACAAAACGAATCAGACTAAATAGAGTTTAGATAAAAATACTATGCTTAATGCTCGATCTGTTTTTAAAATTAACTCATTCTTTGTTCAAAATTATTTTTTAGGTCAAATGTTTCTATTTTAATCCTTTCAAATATTGAATGAACTTTCGAGTTTGTATATAGACCCTTATCTATAAACAACTCTATCCAAGCAAATTAAGAAATCTTATTTTCCTCCTTTTATTTTCCTTTTTTCTTTGATAATTTTTCCGTCACATCTTTAATGAAACAAAATGAGCTAAAATCATGTTGTTTTCATACTCTCAATGAATACTAGAATATTCCCCTAGTTACACTCGGATCACAATTTTCTTTTACAAAAGTTTAGATTCACAAGTTCTTAATAAAATAATAATTAATTAGTAAAATATTTAATTTTTTAAAATTTTAAATTATTTAAATCCTAATCATTTTTAATATAAAATAAAAATATGGTCAAAATATTTTTCTAAGCTAAATCAAATATTATTCTTATTGAAAAACCTAGGAGAAATACATTAGGCTTATGATTGGCATCATTAAATGCACATCAAAGTCCAGCAAAACTAGAAGTAAGGTATAAGAATTCTATTAGCAATGCTACATGATCCATCTTTTTTATTTCAAATTTTATTTTGTCTAAAACGAAAATAATCATTTTAAAAAGTATGTTGTCACCTTAAATGGCGACTTCAGAAGGGATGCGGTCGTCTTAAAATAACAAATTTTCTTTTCATTTTAGATGAGATGACATATGGATTATTAAGGATTTTCACCCTATGGTTGTACAAGATCTGACTTCGAAATAGCAGTTATTAGCATGCTGTTTGACAAATTGAGGATGGGGAAGAAATAGTTGAGATTGTCAATTCTAACACTCTTTTAGCAACTACGCCAAAATATTGTTGGCTCAAGGGCTACCTTAATTGCTTTCAATTCAGCTGTATTTGAATCAAGAAAACCAAAAATACCAGAAAACATGGCTAAAATGTTATCCCTATGGTTACGTAAAACTCCACCGCACCTTGCCGGACTATGTTTCTCGCGAGAACCATCAACATTAAATTTCAATTAACCTTTTTCTGGAGGCTACCACTCCTTGCAGATCCTCTTTATTAAGTAACCATAAGAAATTAATATGAACGTAAACAAAATAATTAAAATATGAGAAAATGTAAAAAATAATTGTTAGCATTATATGAATAGACGATCATATCAAAATTTGATTGAAACGAATTATTTGTGTATCAAAATTCATATAAATATATAATACTTGAAATACAGCCATGACATTAAAAAAAACTAACCAGGACATTTCGTAACACAAAATTAAGACTTATTTAAATAGTATCAATTAGAGTTAATAATTTTGAATATTATATAATTATACGACATAAACGCAATATGAAAAAAATAATTAAAATAATACACTCTACAAAAAACAAAACCTAAACACGACACGAAAATATAAATATTTCGAAATCTACATAAAAACAAATTGTTAACTTGTTAAAGTTTATAAAAATATATAACATTTTTAACACAATTATGGTTTAATTTTTTTTAAAATATAATAATATAATATAAACACACAAATCTTTAATCTTTTATTTTAGAAAAACTGCCACGCCAAGACCCTACGAAGCAATCTCTAGATGAATTCGACATCACCATCATTCTGGGTTTTTATATTAGTGTTTTCGTGGTTTGCTTAACGCACGTTTTTTTTTCTTCTGAATGTAATATTTAAATCGAACATGATTGATGTCTTATCCATGGAATATAATAGAGAAGCACGAGGGGTACATGCTTAATTATTTATGCCATTTTGTCCATAACTCACAAATAAAAACTTTAATTATTATTATTTGAAATTAACCTAATTATTTATTTGGTACCGTAAAGACAAAAGAAAACATTCCAACCCAAGTTAAAACTAGAGGTAGCGGTAATGGCGGAGTGACCAAAGCATTTATTCTAAGTGCTGGATTTTTGGATTGGTTGGGTCTACCGTTTTCCACGTCCAAACAGCCCCACAGGATAGAGAAATTCCTCTAGAAATCATATATCAATCATGCACGATATGACAGTCAGTGACATCATCTATATATAGATATATGAGGGATCGAGATGAACCCTGGTTTTTCCCACCATCTAACCAAAAATATTTATTTTCTTGGCATCAATTTCTGATAATTATCCACCTTAATATCTTGAAGTTATATAAGAATTTTGATCTAATGACTTTGTTTACCACCATGTTTTTATATGGCTTAATCCAACTCAGAAAATCTCCTCTCATCTATAATACACACACACACACACATATATATATATACACACGCACACAATGAATGAATGTCTCACCTTGCTTAATTAACAAATAATAATGATGATGATGATTTAGTTTCAATAAATATTTTCTAAAACTCTTCTATTGGAACTAAAACCCTTTTGGAGTCAAGTTCCAATTCTCCACCTTACGACCACATGTTTATTGCTGTTGGTAAAGATCAACAAATTTAAACCAAAAGGTAGTATTAAGGTTATTTCGGAATTAGATTTAGGTGATACTTTATTCAAAGTTATTATGAAAAAAAAATATATGTTTATTGTCATGGAAATTTATTATTATTATTTGATAGGGA
Source organism: Adansonia rubrostipa (assembly GCA_038381775.1). Lineage (NCBI taxonomy): Eukaryota > Viridiplantae > Streptophyta > Magnoliopsida > Malvales > Malvaceae > Adansonia > Adansonia rubrostipa. Next base: position 9,398 of record JBBYHM010392807.1, on the reverse strand, counting down.
AAGCATGTGTAGAATAAGTTGTGTAACTTTTAAACTCGGTTTTTTTCTTTTTACAACTCATTTAATGGAGAGGCTTTATTTATTAATAACTAGTCCTTGTCACATGTTAGCTTTGTAGTTGTTACCTTTGTTCTCGATAGAATTTCAATATTCTCACGCAAATATTTACCCAAAGTAATTAATTTGTTGACTTGTTAATTTATTATTAAGGACTTATTGATCTCTTAAAAAGATCAATCTCTTTTTAAAAAAATCGATTACTTACAAAAATTTATGAATCCCTTTTAAAAATGATTGATTTTTTTTGAATATTTATATTACTAATAATAAAACAAGTTGGACCAAACCGAGCCTGAACAAAAATGTTATGCTCAATGCTTGATCCTTTGTTAAAACCAACTTTTTTTTTTGTTTAAAAGTATTTTTTAAATCTATTATTTCTATTCAAATCCTTTCAAATATCAAGCGGGATTTAGACAAATAACCGGTCAACCCATGTACATATCTACATCCAAGCAAATTAAGAAATCCTATTTTCCTCCTTTTATTTTCCCTTTTTCCTTTGAATTTTCTTTGATAATTCTTCCCTTAAATTTTCAATGAACCAAAAGAGTTGCTAGAGGAACACAAATATAATATAAAAAATAATTTAAATATTATAGAATACGACAAAAAACATATACACAACTACACAGATATACCAAAATTTAGATAAAATAAATTATTATTGTGTTAAAATTTATATAAATATATAATATTTTGTATGCGATTATAAATGAAAAAATAATATGAATGCAATGTGAATACTTAGTTCTTTAATTTTTTTTTTCACCAAATTAAAAAAAAAGGCTAAGCCACTTCAATCCCATAATGAAGCAATCCCTTGAGTAAGGGCGACAGCTTTTATCTATTGTAATAGATGAATTCAATATCGCCATGGTCCTGGTTTTTGTTATAAGTATTTTTTTTGGTTAGTTTAACGCACATTCTTTTTTGCTGGATTATTATTATTTAAATCGAACATTCAATGGATATGTCCTAACGGTATAATAAAGAAGCATCAAGGATTATATATACACGTAATTATTAATGTCATTTTGTCCATAAAGTCTGGCTGCGAACTCACAAATCAGAACATTAATTATTATTAAACCCAAGGATATACGTTAAAACAGGAGATAGAGGTCATGGCGGAGTTAACAGAGCATTTATTCTAAGTGTTGGATTTTTGGATTACTTGGGGTCTTCCATTTCCCACGTCCAATTAGCTCCAAAGGGTTGAGAAATACCTTTAGAAATTAATCATATATCACCCATAAACATCATATATACATATATATAAATATATATATATATATATTATTCTCTTCTGTTGAGATGAGGGATGAAAATGAACAATGATTTCTCCAATCATCCTACCAAAAATAATTAGTTTCATGGTATCAATTTCAGATAATTATCCATATTAATATCTCTAAGTTATGTGAATTTTGATCTCATGACTTTGATTCCGTATAAATTATCCCCCAATTTTTCAATGGCTTGACCACAATCACAAAATCTCTTCTCATATATATATAATGCATGACTGTCTAGTTCAGCTTATTTGATTAACAAAATACCAAAAATAATAACAACAATAATGACGACGACGACGACGATAATGATAACGATAATGATAATGTTTTAGTTTCAATTAATATTTTCTAAAACTCTTTAAGGTCACTCCAACTTATATATATATACAGTAGGAATACTCTCGTGCGTTGCATGTACAGTGAAATATCATCATTGAAATTGAAATTACTTTAATTTATACGATAGTAATGAAATTAAGAATATGCTTAGAAACAAAAGACTTTCATTCTAACATTTCAAGGATTTGTAGTATGTTAATTATTTTATAATCTTTACCATGAATCTCTTCTAAAAATTTCTTTGTTTTCTTTTATAACATTATGGACACGCTTTAATTTTAAATCATACATCTTTAACTATTTTTATCTCACAAATATAAGGTTATCCAAAGCTTTGTTGTCTTTCAAATTCTATATTATCTACATCAAATGATTACGACCTCAAGAGTTCCGTTCACTGGTAATGGACAAATGGATTCCTAACTTTTTGTCAACATCATTCCTCCAGCAGCTCATTCGCAGTGGATTCAGCAAAATTTTCAGAACTATTGAATAGTGAAAAAAAATTCAGATTTGTTTGATTTTCAGAAGGCTATCGAGCTGAGAATGTGGTCGAATGGTTGCACAGAACTTGGCTATTGGGATCACAAAATTGGAGTCAACTTAGCTTAGATACAATGATAGATCGTCATACTAGAGTAGGATGAACTCATCTAAAAAAATCCTTTGTTTGAGGAATGCGGTAGGGAGTAGCTCTAGAAATGGACATGAAAGCTGCTTAATTTGGAAAATTTCGATCAAACTGATTAGATAAGAAAATAAGGGATTAATAATTAATAAATAGGATTAATCTATAAATTGGTAATTGAATTGTACCCCTTTTTCACAATTTAGGACCTAAAGAAAAAATTCACAATTAGATATCTAGATTTTATTTTCATTGCTAGTCCATGTATTAACGGTTGATAACATGTTATTTTTTTGCCAATAAAAACATAATATGCGACGTTGTTGATCACATCAGTTTTTGAAAATTATTGAATTAAATAAAATTAAAAAACAAAATTTTATTTTTAAATTTTAAATTTTTATTCAAGAAATAAATTAAAAATAAAAACTCTAAAATTTTGATGTAACATTTTTAATGTGTTAGTAACGTGGGGTTGAGCTCCAAAAGGCACTAAGCTTTTGATTAAGGGTTGAGATTTGTATGAGGTTAGACCAAACCACACAAGTGTGTCATCGCGGCCGTGCCAAGCTTGGGCTTACATTAAAGGTTAAGTAAGTTTGATCTTTTTAGAGCATAGCCCATCAATATTTTAAGCCTAACTTTACCGACTCTTCAATCTAGATAAGATATTCCTCTAACTGAACAGCTTAAATTTTGAAAAACTTGATCCAAACTTTGAAATTCAAAATCATTATCTGAATTTCAAAATTTAAATGGTGTAATCGTCTTTTGATTAAAAAAAATCAAGGGAAAATCTAAAACTATTCGTTGGTTGTCATTTTTGAAAAAAAATAAAATATCGATTTTCATCCGTTCCTTTACGTTGGTTCTGCTTCATCATCTTTGAAAGAAATTAACATACCTGTTCAGTTTGTAGTTACCGTCGGTAAGTGCTATCAACTAATAACGTGATTGAGGAGGTTGTGTATTGATGTAATTTCAGTTCGATGAATTCGATGAAACCAATTTTTACTTGTATTCACTAATTGCTAAATTATTTATTTATTTATTTTAGATTCAATTTGTTTAACAATTTATTTGTGTATGCAGTATAATACGACCAACATTTTTGGCTTAACAGAAAATATATGTACATATATATGTATATATTGCTAACAATGTAACATGAATTGATCGACTATAGATAATAGTAATACTGAAGCTTAAAAATTTTATTGATGACACAACAAACGTACACATACAAACATACATGCGCAATAAAGCCTGCATGAATCCCCCTTTAATATCCATATGATCGATAATTAGATATCGATGTTACAAACAGCCAGCATTTTTAGCTATTTGGTTACCAATATATCAGATAGTTGGTGATCGACCTGCCTGCTGGTTTGTTTGTTTGTTTATTTAATCATGAAAAAAGTGGGCAGGCAACTAAGTTTTATATAAAATTACTGGCTGGAGTAGAGACGAATTTCAGTTTCACCACAATCCACAAATGTATAGCTTACATTAAGGTGTCCTATTACAGGGCCTGATCCATCAATGTCAAGCTGATCAAACACAGGCTTATCCAATTCTAAACAATTGTCACATGTATCCACAATTCTCACTGTTGCTGTTGCAGTATCTTTCGTTTCAGTACTAACGTAGGTCACCTATTAACATCAAGCCAGAAGAATTAATTAATAAATGAAAAATTATCTCATTTGTCATCGTTTATAAATATATATTAAAATTTTCATCAACGGAGTTAAAGGGATGCCGAAACTAACAACTAAGGGCGAGGTTGAAAAATGTTACTTACATTTAAGCACTTGCCACAAGCATCCTGACCGTGAGGATCTTCGGTATTGTGACTACCGAAGGCAGTCCAATTATATTTGCTGCGCCATTCAAGGGACTTATCAGCATCCCATGTCGCGCAGTAAACATGCACAGCATCCATGTCCCAGTTGTTTTCCTCAGCTTTATAGTAAGCAGGATAAGCATTCAGATATGACACATTTTGGTCAGCGTCAGCACAATCCACAAATGTATAGCTGACGTTAAGGTGGCCTATTACAGGGCCTAATCCATCAATGTCAAGCTGATCAAACGCAGGCGAATCTACTTCTAGGCAATTGTCGCATGTATCAACGATTCTCAATGTTGTAAAAACGGTAGCCGTCTCACCAACGTAGGTCACCTATACGTAACATGGGCGGGGAAGAATCAATTAATAAATACCAAATTATCTCATTCATCATTATTTGTAAGTATCAAAAATTTCATCAATAGGATTAGATGGATATTGCAATTAAATTATTCCATCTATTATCGTTTATAAATATATACTAAAATTTTCATCAATAGAGTTAGAGGGATGTCAAAATCAGCGAGGTTGAAAAGGGTTACTTACATTTAAACACTTGCCACAAGCATCCTGACCGTGAGGATCTTCGGAATTGTGACTACCGAAGGCAGTCCAGTTATATTTGCTGCGCCATTTAAGGGACTTATCGGCATCCCATGTCGCGCAGTAAACATGGACAGCATCCATGTCCCATTGGTTTCCCTCAGCTCCGTAATAAGCACGATAAGCATTTAGATATGACACATTTTGGGCAGCGGCAGAAGTCACCAGACAGCCCAACACCAAAATGCTTATGCTAATTATTATTGATCTCTCCATTTTTTTTCAGTTTTCCTATGAACCCGAATTCCAATTTAGTTGCTTCAAATACATTTCCAGGCTGCTTAAATTTATAAGGAAAGGTTCCCTGGTTGATTTTACAAGATTACCCTTACTATGGTTTGAAACATTTGTCCCTTGCGTTTCTTCTCTTCTCTTCTTAAAGATCATATCATAGTCACATATAATTGATTTGTCATTAAGTCAAGTAAATTACACAAAATAAAATAATCATTAAATTAAATATATATACGTATCTGATATTTATTTTAAACTCATTTAACATTTATTTTAATTATTATTTAAACAACAGATATAAATATTAATTAATTAACCAAACATCCATTAATGTATAACATACATGATTTATATATATAATGCACTGGCACCTATCCGACACTCAAATTTTATTTATTTATTTTTTTTTGAACGTGGAAAATGGAGTATTGTGGATACATCTCAACCATGTGGTAGAGAACCCTAGAGGTATACGTAAATTATTTGTCCTTTTGTCCATAAGTGTGGCTGCAACTCCCAAAATCAAACATTAATAATAATTATTATTATTGTCATTTTCCAAATAAATGTTATGGTACTATTTATCACCAAAAATGCATAATAAACCTCCAAAACTGGTGAGATATTGTTAATTATAAGTCAAATTATGAATTTAGTCTCTATATATGCACTATTTAAAGTTTTGTCCTTGCACAATAATTTGTTCGAATTGAATTCTTATACTTTAGTTAATGTGTAAATTTAGTCAAATTGATAACAGAGTTAACAATTAGCAAGTTAACTTGTTGATGTAGCTTTGGACTTTGTTGACATGGCATGATTTGGGTGTTAATTTTAATCTTATACTATTAAAATTGCAAAATTTATCTTTTACAATAATTCTTATAAACTTGAGTTTTGTACTTCTTATTTTTTTTTTAATTTTAGTTCAATTTAAATTTCTTTCATTAACTTGCAGATTTGGGTGTTGATGTTATTGGTATTTTTTTTATTATTCGATGATTTTTTGGCTTTAAGAATACAAGATGAATTTTTGCTTTAAGAACATGAAATGAACAGGAAGAAATAGATGAGACTTGTGATAATGATCCAAAAAGAAAATTATAAAGATCGTGTTTCATTCTATTATTTAAAATAAAAAAAAAATACCTTGAATCAAAAATGAAACTTCACACGACTAATTACTACTTTACTATGAGAGTGGAAGGGAGAGATTGAATAAGAACATGAAGAAATGGTAATTACTTATTTACCTTAACGTTTAACTAGATAAAAAGAAAAAGTTAAAGCAAAGTGTGTGCAGGAAGAAAAAGTGTAAAAAAAAATAAAAAGAAAAAAAGGTTTTTAAAGTAATTAAATATACTATGCATTTCATCCTGATACTCAAATCAAACTCTTGAACTAATTTTTCTTAAAAAATTGGAGAAACCAAATTGATTCAAGTGTTTGATTTTCAATGGCTAGGCCTTGGATATAGTTTTTTTTGAATTTAGGTGGACACAGCTTGAATTATTATTTTATAACAAAAATATTTTTATTTAAATTTATTCTAAAAAATCTATAAATTAATATAAAATATTATTTTAGTCTTATTATAAATAGTGAAACAAGCATTCGGGCACAACTTGACCTAGGCTTACGCCACCAAAAAAAATTGAGTTACAGTCTAACTCGATGCATAAATAAGTCAATTTGATTTGATATTTTAAATTTTACTTTTAAATTAAAAGTTTTAGTGCTTTGAATAGATCTAGTGTATTTTACTTTGATTAAATTAGAATCGGCTACTTTGGTTTTATTTTGGTTTTAAGTTTAATTTTAAAATTATTTTTAAGTGTTTTTGCTCAAAAAAGTATGACAAAACAATACTATTTCAAAATATTTTAAAATTTCACATCACACATTCTTAATTTTAAAATTATGTGAAAGTGCAAGGCATTCTAGCAAAAAATTCATCGATAGATTCAACACCCAAATCAATGAGTTAATGATAGAAATTTAACATTCTCAATTCTTGAACTAAAATTAAAAGGTATAGGGACTCAAATTTATACAAATTATTATAAAATGACTAAGATCATAATTTTTAAAATTACAAGCATTGAAGTCATCACCTAAATCATGCTTGTTCATCAGAGTCAAATGTCATGTCATAATAGTCAAAAGTTACATTAACAACTTAACGGCACATTTTTAACTATGTTATCAATTTGACTTAATTCACAAATTAAGAAAAGTTCAAGGATTCAATTTGATAATTATTGTAAAGAAACTAAATCCTGAATTAGAATGATGTACAAGGACTACATTCATAATTTGACCTTAATTATAGGAGTGAGCGCTAGTAAAATGAACGGATTAAACTGATTGAAACCAATTTTGATTGGTTTATTTGATTCGATTTAGTTAGTTTTTATAAAATTTGATTAAATAAATCATTATAAATAAGTTTGTTCGGTTGGTTTGTGATTTTTTATTTTTTAAATCGAATTAAGAAAATAAATTTATACCTAATTAATAGTAAATAATATATATATATATATATATATATACTTTTATCTATGTTAATCATATTCATTCCAATTATCAATATTCAACTTATAACATATTATCCAGCTTCATAAACCTAAAACAAAATCCAAACCCACATAATGAATTGAACTAATTAATTTCAGTTTGATTGTTTCGAATTTTTGTATAGAATTCGATCAATTTTTAAATTTGATGAATTAATTTAATTTTTAAAATCAAAACAACAGAATGGTCAAATTTATATAAACATCAAACTTGGAGAACTAATCCAAAAGAAATCAAATGAAAGAAAAGTCCCTTTACTAAGTAATATCGTAAATATTACTTTACTTTTTTCAAAATTTAAACCCGAATTTTTCAAAAATATAGATGGAATATTCGCATAGTCGAGGATATTAATAATAGTTAGCTCGTTGCTCAAGTACTATGTACATATTTGGACCACTTTCAATATTGGCTAACAACGACAATGCTAAAACTAAAGTCAACATTGGTGGGATCAATTCTTCTTCTAAATTATTATGTATTTGGCCCCGATAAAATGACAAACAGTTAAGGAGAAAACAACATTTCAATAATCCGAAGCACATGTATTTTGTCGCAGATTCCGATGTTCCTATTATAGATGTTGTAGGTGTTAAGAAAAAATAATAGAGGAAAAAAATTTAAGACAGACTTTAGGGTGTGGAAAACATTTTCTTTAAACTTTTATATTGTTTTTAAAACATAATAAAGTTATAAATTTTGAAGTAGAATAATAAAAATATCAAAGTAGAAATGTCTCTTTTTATATGTAATGTAAGGTCATTTTTGTAAGTGATTTGTCTGTTGGATAAATTTTTAGCTAAGTTTTATATCTTTACATAATAACTCTTTTAGTGAATGTTATGTTCTTTTAACAAAACTTTTCTAATGCAAAAAATAATTTTAGATTAATTATTATTTAATTATTTTAAAAAAATAATTATAAAAATTTTACAAATATTAAATTAATTATATCAAGTAATAACTCAGTAGGTGAGCCCAATAAAAATTTAGGTTAAAGCATTTTATTTAATTATCCAATTTAATAAGACTCAACATTTATAAATTTATTATTCTTGATTTTTTTTTATTCAATGTAAGATTGGATTGTTCCAACAACCGTTGTAAACTACCAACAATAAAAATTACATAACATATTATAATTATCACGGACATAATTTAATAATATTTAAAAAAATTTAATAATATCAAAAACATTCATAAATAACATATGATATAAAAATTTTATGTTGCATGAGGACCACATTTTTAATCTACAACTATACATTAAAACTTTGAATTGGAAACGAGACGATTGAGAAATTGGTCAGTGGGAAGGGCGACAGGTATCCGGACACTCATTAAAAATCGTGGTCGATTTTTTTGACTTATATGAGCCACATCCTGGGACAGTTGTAATTCTCTTAAAAAGAAGATCTAGCATTTATCTTCCATTTTCCATGTCCGCCTGACTTAGCAAGGTACTAAACATTAATCTATCTAGGATGGATCATCAAAGTTTGTCGACTGTGCCATATCATATTTGAGGCATCCTAAACTTATTTCATCCAATCCAATTAAGGAGATTTAATAATTTTAGACACAATAATAAAAATATGATATAAATTGATTATATTTTTAAAATTTATATAATACGATTTATTAATATATTAAAATTTATATAAATAAAAAATATTTTAATTATGATTTTTAATATATTAAAATATATAAACATAATATAAATATACAAATTATTAAATATGACTAAATACATTATTAAAAATTTTCATTCGCAAATTGTTCTAGGACTTTTATGACAGTCCAG